>CM025144.1:11055881-11067569 GCA_013467495.1 Gossypium gossypioides | reverse complement strand
TTGTAGGTCATAATAATATAGTAAAAATAAATTTTTCCTCATCGAATTTGTGGTCCCAAAACCACTATTCCGACTAGGCCCTAAATCGAGATCTTACATAACATGCAAATCAGATCTCATATTTTTACACATAATTTCACAATGGTACGTTTTATCATGCAAATTAGAATATCATAGTAAGGCATGCTCAACATGCAAATCCATAGATCAAATTTAGTAACCTATATTATTTTCATATAAATCAGAATATCATATTTTTATGAGTCATAAATCACATGACATGAGTAATGGAAATCATATAATAACATATATCACAGAATCAACCAATAAACCAATCACATCACATATCTCAGAGTTTTGGGATTTACTTACTTGTTATCCTCGTTTATCAGTTTTTACCAATCTCTATAAATACACTTATATTCGTATATACACATATTTCAAGAATCAAATATCCATAAATATTACAATTAAAAATATATTCATTATAATTATTTAATCATTAATATCGATTATTATCAATTAAGTCCCCACACCTTAGATCTTGATGGAATAGATCCCGATTCCACTTCGAAAGAGATGAATCTGATCTCTTGAGTCACTATGTTTGATCACATATACTTGTTAGTATCGATCTAACGAATAAATAACGACCCTTAATAAGAAAATGGTGGTGATTCGACAACACTTACACAAAAGTGTGATCAAATTGCACACTATCACAAATGGGTGGTGATTCCGAGATTTTCGATTAACTCTTCAGTAAAGCACAAAAAGGAGTGATTAGCATTATTCTACTCTAGAAATAATATTACGACAACATAGCGTAAGCGAAAACCTTTCATACTTACAAAAATAACGAAGGAGAAGGCTTGATGATAAATCCCGAAAAATCGATCAAAGAGCGAGATTAGGCTCTATAAACGCAAAACAGAAGTGTTTAGAGAAAATAATTTGAAAAAAAGTATCTTTAATATTTTAAAATCAGATTCAAAATTTTACGTAGATGATTTTTGGAAAAAGGAGAAGAAAAGAAGAAAAATGAGAAAATCGACGGTGGCCAACGGCGATGACACTACGGCGAAGCGACAGTGGTGCAGTGATGGGGATGGTGGAGGTAAGTTGGTGGTGCCGCTACTATGTTTGGTGGAGGAGGAGAAGAGATTAAAGGAGAATTGGCTTCAAATGTGGTGAAAAATGAAGAAAAAAGCCAAAAACCGATGGAGAAAGGGTGGTGGATGGCAAGAGAATGGAGGAAAGGAAAAATGGGAGTATCAAAATGAAAAATGGGGTTTAGGGAGAGCTAAGGTCGACCATGAGTAAGAAGGAGTAAAAAGTGGATCGTGAGTAAAAAGGAGAGTGAAAAGGGGGCTTTGGATGGTAAGTTGACTCAAAACAAAAGGAAAGGAATCTCCCCATTTTATGGGAAGGCTTGGATGGCAATGAGGGTTGACCTTCTAGAATGGTCAACAATTTCGGCTAACAAAAATAAATAGGAATATGGGGGTTTGAACATGGGTCCTCTAGGATTTAATTAACACATTTAATCACTAAGCTACTAAGTCCCTTATGTCATAAACTTGCACATAATAATAAATAAAATTTTGGCCATGACCACTCTACCTCCTCGAAATAAATTTCGTCCTCAAAAATTACCTGACCCAAACAAGTGAGGGTAGGCGATGCATCGTCTCTTTGGGTTCCGAAGTGGCTTCGCTAACACCGTGATTTCACCACAACACTTTCACAAAAAGAATCTGCTTCTTCTTCAAATTCTTAACCTCACGGTCCAAAATCTGTACCGGTTCTTCCTCATAAGTCAAATCAAGTCTCATCTCGACCTCATCAATCAGAATCACATACGAAAGATCAGAACGATATCTTATCAACATGTCCTCCAAAATATTTATAACTCGCTTAGATTGCCTATCAGACTCTGGGTGAAAAGTTGTGCTAAAACTCAATTGTGTCCCTAAAGCCTCATGCAACTTTTTCCAAAACTGAGATGTGAATTGAGGGTCTCTATCAGAAATAATAGATAGCGGTACACCATGAAGCCTCAGAATCTTTGAGATATACAACCTTTTCAATCTATGCAGAAAGTAGTCAGTATGAACAGGCAAAAAATGGGTGGACTTGGTAAGACAATCTGCTATAACTCAAACTGAATCTTTCTTTGTAGGTGTCAAAGGTAACCCACTAACAAAGTCCATGGTCACACGCTCCCATTTCCATTGAGGGATCTGTATAAGTTGTAACCAATCCGAAGGAAATTGGTGCTCAGCCTTAACCTACTGGCATGTCAAACACTTACTCACAAACTCAATCACATCCCGCTTAAGCCCTGGCCACCAATACAACTCTCTCAAGTCTCGGTACATCTTATTCCCTCTAAGATGCATAACATATGTGCTACTATGTGCTTCCTGAAGTATAGACTGCCTCAACTCTCGATCATCGGGCAGACAGTACCTCCCACAGAAACATAGAACTCCCACAAAATTAAAGCTAAAGTCAATAGTCTTACCTTCCTCAACCTGTCTAAGACGAGTGGCAAGAGACTCATCAGCAGATTGCTTCAATCGAATCTCATCCATTAAGGTAGGCCTTACTTGCAATTCCGCAAGTAAACCCCCATCATTAGTTAAACTTAGCTTTAAGAACGTTGCCCTCAAATTAGTCATTAACTTCTTACTCAGCACATCAACAAACACATTCACCTTACCCGGATGGTACTCAATGGTACAATCATAGTCCTTCATCAGCTCAATCCACCTCCTTTGTCTCAAGTTCAACTCCTTTTGGGTGAGGAAATACCTTAGACTCTTGTGATCAATGTAGATGATACACTTCTCACCATAAATATAATGCCTCCAAAATCTTGAGGGCAAAAACCACAGCAGGAAGTTTCAGGTTATGGGTTAGATAGTTTCGTTCATAAGGATTAAGTTGTATCGAGGCGTAGGCCACAACCTTACCTTCTTGCATCAAAACACATCCAAGACCGATATGAGACGTATCACTATATACCACATAATCCTTCCCAGACTATGGCTGAATCAGAACAGGCGCTCAGGTCAATACGAATTTAAGTTTATCAAAACTCTCTTGTTGCTTTCAATCCACTTAAAAAGGGAACTTTTTTCTCAATAACTTGGTCAACGAAGCCACAATAAAAGAAAACCCTTCCACAAACCTTCTATAATAACTGACCAAACCTAAGAAACTTTGAATCTCACTAACGTTCTTAGGTTTTTCCAGTCTAGGATTGCCTCTATTTTTTTCGGATCGACATGAATACCCTCAGACAATACCACATGTCCTAGAAATATCACTTCGTGGAGCAAAAACTCACACTTACTTAGCTTAGCATACAATTGCTTCTCTCAAAGAATTTGCAGAACCACCTTCAAGTGTTCATCATGCTCCTCCTCAAACTTGGAATATATCAATATTTCATCGATAAAAATCCAACAAATTGATTGAGATAGGGCTGAAAATCCAAATTTATAAAGCCCATAAATGCAGTTGGAGCATTCGTGAGACCAAAGGGCATCATAAGGAACTCGTAGTGACCATACTGAGTCCTAAAAGCGGTATTAAGAATGTCCGTCTCTTTCACCTTCAACTGATATCAATCAGACGTCAAGTCAATCTTGGAGAACACTTCTGCACCCTTAAATTGATCAAATAGGTCATCGATCATCGGTAAAGGGTATCGGTCCTTTCCGGTCAACTTATTCAATTGTCAATAATTGATGCATAGCCTCATGAACCCATCCTTCTTCTTAACGAACAAAACTGGAGCTTCCCATGGTGAAACACTAATGACTCTTGACAAGAGTGATATCTCATTCCCTTAGGCTTAGTTAATTGTCTGTACTTAGGCGAGTTTAGTTGCATTTTAGGATATTGCATTGGTATTTTCAGAACATTGCTTTGAAGAGCTTGAATTGTACTGAAGATTTATTACATGTTGTTTTTAATTGCTTGTAGGGAGGACTTTCTTGGTGGTTGATTGGCAAGTGTAGAGTGTAGAAAAAGGAGTAAAGGATTGAAGGTTTGCCATGAAAAATTTTGGATATTTTGCCAACACAAATGCTTTGCAATGCCTGGAAGATGCCTTTTTAGCACTCAATACATACTGTTCTCATCCTCAGCTCTACTTGTACCTGATAAATCGACCTGAAAAAGAGAGAAAGGATTATGAGCTGATAGACCATCCCTAGAAGGTCAAACTTATAAAAGCCAAAGGGGGAACCCTAGAAAAGGAACAGTTTTTGATAGAAAGAGAGGAGGAGTAGCTTTTGACAGAAAAGAAAGGGGAAGGACCAAGAAGGAAGGCTACTGAAGAAGATAATGGTTGCATCATCTTTGGCAGCTGCAAGACATTGCGCTGCTAGTGTTGAGAGTTGGATAGGCAAAAGTTATCGTCTCAGATTTTCTCCTTTGATTCTTATCATGTTTCTTTTAGAACTTACGTGTTATTGATGATGTTGGTTGTTGAATAAAACTCAAACTTGATTTCCCAACTACGAGCTAAATCTCTTAGGCTCAGGATTACTTTGTTATACCCTTTATTTTCTATTAATGTTTATAGTTTGAGTTGGAATTGTTCTGCTGGTTTATTCAATGGTTTTTCATGTTATATGTAGGTTGTGCATTGATGAATGTGTAGCAGGTTATTAAAGATAACTTAATTTCGATAGGGTTAATTAACTAGATAGACATTTGATAATATGAGTGAATGATAAATTATTTATTCATAGCAACCTCTAGACATAAAGCCTTGCCTCATACGAAAGAAGGTAAAAAATATTAGTGGTAACGAAACTAAAGTCTATAGACATATAATGCTTTAGGGGAGGTAACCCAAGGTTTTGCTCTCGAAAAAAGTAGACTACTGTAGAAACCTATCAAGCAGTATAATGTTCAAGAATTTTTTGTGGCATTAATAGTTGGAGAAGGTAGATGCATCAGTAATCCCAGTCGTCCTAATCAACATTGCAGTTCCTTAATCTTCCTTTTTGTATTGCCTTTGTCATTACATTCTTGTTTCGTTTATTTGTTTTGTTTTGCACATTTTATACATCATCATTCTCTCATTTTGCCACTACATTTTCACTGTTATTTTGCTTAGCATTGATCAACTTGACTTTAATAACTCAACCAAATTATACCTATCTAATCCCTGTGGAGACGATCTCACTTATCACTTTATTACTTGTTTCGATGTGTATACTTGCACAATCTACATATCATATTCACACGCGACAAGATTTTTGTGCTGTTGTCGAGGATTGGCAATTGGTGAAATTTGGTTTTGTTATTTTTATTTTATTTCATTAGTTTTAGCTAACTTAGTTGTATTTAATTTCTACAGATTTGTAATCAGTGCATGAAAAGAGGAATTCCTGTAGGGGAAAAGTATCCTTTTGACCTAGAGATCGAGAGAACTTTGCTAAGAAGGATAAGAGAATTATGTAATATGTTTAGGGAAGAGAGTGATCCTAGTTTGAATGATCCATTAGATCCAAATGGTTCAGATGTTAATCTTTCTACTCATTGTGTGATAGATGATCGAGACAGACCAATTCGAGAGCATGTAGTTCCAATTTTGGATAGCCTAAATCCAAGGATAGTCAGATTACACATACAAGCTCAACATTTTGACTTGAAACCGGTAATGTTTCAAATGTTGCAAACTATTAGACAGTTTATTTGGTCACCAACTAAAGATCCAAGACTACATTTAAGACTTTTTCTAGAGGTTTGTGATTCATTTGGATAGCAAGGTGTTCTTGAAGACGCCTTGCGACTCAAATTCTTCCCATACTCCTTGAGAGATCGTGCAAGACCATAGTTTAATGCTACAATATAATCTGCCAAACATGAATGCCAAGCTCAAAAATGACATAACATCTTTTCGACAATCAAAGGATGATACGTTGTACGAAGCTTAGGAAAGATTTAAGGAATTACTTAGAAAATGTTTGATGCATGGGTTCCAACACTGGACTCAGATGGAGATGTTTTATAATTGGCTGAATGCACATACAAAGATGGTAGTTGATGCATCTGCCAATGGTACTTTTTTCGATAAATCCTATAATGAAGCATATGAGATTTTGTAACAGATTTCAAACAATGATTATCAATATACTACCACGCTAGTTGGGTGAGGCTTGATGCAATCACTTCATTGACAGCCTAGGTATCCTCTTTAGCTAATATGATCAAAACAATAAAGAGGCCAACTGTAGCCCAGGAGATGAAATCAACTAAGCTATATTCTGTTTATTGTGGTGAAGACCATGTGTTTGATGAATTCCCATCAAACCCAACATCTGTACACTACATGGGTAATTTCAACAGGAATAACAATCTCTGTTCTAACACCTAAAATCTAGGGTGGAAGCAATATCCAAACTTTGGTTGGAATAATCAAGGTATGGGGAAATCAAACAATGTTGTTAGACAAAATGTCGATAGGGTATCGCCTGGTTATAATCAAGCCATGCCGCGGCAAAATATCCAACAAGGTCAAACATCAACTTCTTCATCTGTTGAAGCTCTACTAAAAGGATATATGGCCAAGAATGATGTCGTGATATAGAGTCTAGCTATATCCCTACAAGCCTTTAAGAATCAAGTGGGGCAGATAACAAATGCTTTAAATTTGAGACCACAAGGAGCTCTGCCAAGTGATACTGAAAATTCGAGATCACAAGGGAAAGAGTATTGCAAGGCAAACACTCTCAATAGTGGGACTCAACTAAATGAAATTGTTAAAGATGCAATTGCAAAAGAGGACAAATCAGGTCTCAACCATGGAAAGAATTCAAAACAATTTAAACAGTACACTGTAACAGAAAAGGCTAAATAGAAGACTGTTGCGGTAGAACCAGATCATGTTGCAAATAAAAATGCCACAACAAAACAATATCAGCAACCTGAAGGATGGCCACCTCCACCTTTTCCTCAGTGATTCCACAATTGTAAATAAGATTTCTAGTTCAAAAGATTTTTGGATGTCCTGACATAACTCTACAGCAACATACCATTGGTAGAAGCTTTGGAGAAAATGCCAAATTATGTGAAATCCATGAAAGATATACTATCAAAGAAGCGAAGATTGGGAAAACTTGAAACTGTTGCTCTCACTAAGGCGTGTACGACAATGTTGAAGAATAAATTGCCTCCAAAATTGAAGGACCTAGGGAGTTTTACTATCCCATGTTCAATTGGAAATCATTATGTTGGTAAAGCATTGTGTGATTTAGGAGCAAGCATAAATTTAATCCCTATGCCTATCTTTAGGAAGTTGGGAAACAGAAAACCAAGACCTACTATGGTCACGTTGCAGCTAGCTGATCGATCCTACGTACATCCGAAAGGTAAAATTGAAAACATGCTGGTAAGAGTAGATTAGTTTATTTTTCCTTTCGATTTCATTATTTTAGAATGTGAAGTTGATAAAGATGTGTCGATTATTCTTGGAAGACCTTTTCCTGCTATAGGCAGAACTTGAATTAATGTGCAAAAAAGTGAACTGGTCATGAGGATGTATGATCAGATAATCACCTTCAATGTATTCGATGCCCTAAAATGTGCTGATGAGAATGAAGATTGCTACGCCATTGGTTTGATAGAAACAACAATATAGGAAGAGTTTTCAAAATTTTGCCACAACAATTCTGATAGTGACACAGATTCACTTGAGCTAAATGAAACAGAGACTTTTGAAGAATTCAGTTAGTCCATGGAGGCAAAACAGATTGTGGACAAACTAAGGAAAAACTTTTAGTCCTTGAATTTATCAGCTCGCACTTTCAATCCTCCTAAACCATCTATAGAGAAACCTCCTACACTTTGAAGACAACAACACATTGCTAGTACCTATTTCAGCTGAATTGACACCTGATCAGGAGGTCAAGTTGTTGGAAGTTCTCCAACGATCTAAGAAGGCATTAGGATGGATAATTGCCGACATCAAGGGAATTAGCCCTGCTCTATGCATGCATAAAATTTTATTGGAGGATTTCCATAGCAATTCCATTGAACAGCAAAGAAGGTTGGATCCCATCATGAAGGAAGTTGTTAAGAAAGAGATTATCAAGTGGCTTGATGCTAGAATTATCTACCATATCTCTGACAATTCTTGGTGAGTCTTGTACAATGTGTTCCCAAGAAAAGAGGTGTCATAATGGTCAGCAATGATAACAATAAGCTCATACCAACTCACACTGTCACGGGATGGAGAGTGTGCATGAATTATCGCAAGCTCAACAAGGTAACTAGGAAGGACCACTTTTCCTTACTGTTTATTGATCAAATGTTGGACAGATTAGCTGGGAAGGCATTCTACTATTTCTTGGATAGATATTCAGTGTATAATCAGATTGTTATATCTCCAAGTGACCAAGAGAAGACAAATTTCACTTGTTCATATGGTACTTTTGTGTTTAGACGAATGTCATTCGGGTTATGTAATGCCTCGACAACATTTTAGCATTGTATGATGACAATATTCTCTAACATGGTGGAAAATTTTCTTGAAGTCTTTATGGATGATTTCTCTGTCTTTGGCAATAACTTTGAGGGTTGTTTGAAAAATCTAGAATTGGTTCTTTGCCACTGTGAAGAAACAAATCTTATCTTGAATTGGGAAAATGTCATTTCATGGTCTGTGAAGGCATTGTTCTGGGGCATAAAGTATCATAGTAAAGGATTGAAGTTGACAAAAAACATTGAGGTAATAGAAAAATTATTGCCTCCTACTAATGTGAAGGGTATTCGGAGTTTCTTAGGCCATGTAGGTTTTTATAAAAGATTCATTAAGGATTTCGCGAAGATATCTAAACCCTTATGCGCCTTGCTAGAGCAAAATAAACCTTTCAATTTTCAGGAACCTTGTTTGATAGAATTCGAGGAATTGAATAAACGACTGGTAGCAACACCAATTATAATAGCTCCGGAGTGGATATTACCTTTTGAACTCATGTGTGAAGCCATCGATTATGCTATGGGAGCAGTGTTGAGGCAAAGGATAAACAAGGTATTTCATGCGAACTATTACGCAAGTAGGACCCTAACGGATGCACAGCTTAACTACACCACCACTAAAAAGGAGTTATTGGATGTGATATTCACGTTCAATAAATTTTGATCTTATTTAGTTGGTACCAAGGTCACAATCTACATAGACCACTCTGCTATGAAGTATTTGGTGACCAAGAAAGATGCCAAGCCAAGATTGATTCGGTTGACACGATTATTGCAAGAGTTTGATTTAGAAATTCGAGATAGAAAGGGGACTGAAAACTAAGTGGTTGATCATCTGTCAAGATTAGAAGTTAGAAATGAAGATGGAAAAGTCAAACTTATTAAGGAAGACTTCCCAGAAAAGCAATTGTTAGTTGCCATGGCATTACCTTGGTATGCCTCTATAGTGAACTTCTTAGTAAGTGGTTTTATGCCACCTGATCTCAATAGCCAAAGAAGATGTAAATTCCTTTATGGTGTCACGCATTATTATTGGGATGAACCCTTCCTATTCAAGCATTTTGCTGATAAGATAATTAAGAAGTGTGTCCCTAATGACAAAATACATAGCATCTTGCAATATTGTCATTCAGCTCCTTATGGAGGGCATTTTCGAGGCGTCAGAACCACAGCTAACGTACTCCAATCTAGTTTTTATTGGTCAAATTTGTTCAAGGATTCCCATGAATTTTATAATTCATGCGATCATTGTTATAGGATAGGCAATCTATCTATGAGATACGAAATGCCGATGTAAAATATTTTGGAGATTGAATTGTTTGATGTGTGAGGGATAGACTTTATGGGTCCATTTCCACCCTCGTTCAACAATTTATACATACTGTGGCAGTCGAATATGTCTTAAATGGATAGAAACCACAACTTTACCTATTAATGATGTCAAGTCCGTGCTAAAGTTTCTGCACAAGAACATCTTTACAAGATTTGGTACACCTCGCGCCGTTATTAGTGATGAAGGATCTCACTTTGATTGCAAGCTAGTTGCTAATACTTTACAACGGTATGGTGCAAAAAATATATATTGCCACAGCATATCATCCACAAACGAAAGGGCAAGCTGAAATTTCCAACAGAGAAATTAAGTAGATTTTAGAGAAGGTTTGTAACACCCCTAACCCGTATCCGTCGCCGGATTAGGGTTATGAGGCATTACCTAACATAATGCCTATTACAAGTTTTTTTTTAGTAGCATATACAAAATGAGGCAATCCAATTATACCAAATTTGTATGCTTTATAATCAAACCAAAAATGTATACTAACCATTCATACAAAATGTAATGCACGTTTCGCGACCACAAATAAATCGAATAACACCATACTTATTCGAAACACAAACAAATAATTTACTATTAACTTATATATATAAGAATTTATTTCCTATTAACATTATAAATCTAATTATAATCTAAGGCTAAATAACTAAAATCGAAAATAACATATACGTAAACATGCATATCTTCCCATTTCCAAAATTAGCATAATCATGTACACGGTTTGGTCATTTCCAAAAGACCTTACATCATTACCATTATAAAACTAGAATTATATATTAAATTATGTATATGTACTATTCATTACACAATGTAATAATATTATGCTATAAAATAAAAAGTCATATTTGACACTTTATGCCATTCCATTAATCTAATATATATACATCTTTACACCTAAACTTTTATATTTAAATTAACCTAATTCGTTTGTAGCATATCATCCCAACTCTGAATTATAACCTTAATTCATAATTCCATATATACCGAGTATACATTATACATTTACCCAAACAGCAAATCGAACATAAGTTGTAATTCAAAATTCCATTCATACCAAATATATAACATTCATTTACTTAAATAATCTAACCAATGTAAAATAGCTTAATGTTGTATATTTTAATACATACATCGACCATGCTTATACCTTGTATTTTATGCCGAATCTCATAAATAAAACATCACCAATATATATATACACTATACCATATATTTACTATCCATCTATGATTAAACGACGATCAAGATATATTTAAACCATAATTAACCCAAAATCGAACATATATACTACAAGGAGAATTCACATTATACAAATAATGCACACTTATAACATCTAATCCATACACCCATTATCAACTTAATATTATCATAATTAAAAACAATCAATATTTAACCTATCTCACAACCTAATTCATTTATAACTCAATACATATCAACTGCACCTATATCAATCACTTAATCTAATTCAAAATGTCACCATATACACTACATTTACCTACTCTTCACAAAATTATACCACACTCAAATTTTCATATATAAATATACATCCAATAGTAAACCAAATACATGCTGTAATTAAATTATAAGCATATTTAAATTTACAAATTTGTAACTTATTCTTACCTGATTTCTAAATCATTGCTTACCATACATTTATATATCACTTAGTTAATATTACATAACCTATCCTTATTTATTTTAACACATACATCAAGCATATTTATATATATATTCTATATAAGTACTATCCATTTAGGTTTAAGTGATTAAATTATACCTAAACCATAATTCCATTAAAACCGAATATAGACAAGGAACTTAAGCCATTTTCGCATGGCTTTAGTACA
>CM025144.1:11043289-11055781 GCA_013467495.1 Gossypium gossypioides | reverse complement strand
TATATAGTGGGCTAATTGCATCATAAAACCTCCAAATTATAAAGACAACAACAATTAGGCACTTTCATATTTAACCAGTAAATTTTCATTTTTACGCGATTAAACCTTTTTCTCAAATTAAGCACTCAAACAATAAAATTAATTCACGATACTTTCACAGATGTAAATTCACACATAATAAAAATAGAATAAAAATATTAAAATATTTTTCAGATTGGATGTGTGGTCCCGAAACCAATGTTCTGATTAGGGTCAAAATCGGGCTGTTACAAGGTTGTTAACCCAAATCGTAAGGACTGGTCCTTAAGATTGGACGAAGCCTTATAAGACTATCGCACTCTTATAAAACTCCATTAGGAATGTCACCATTCAAGCTTGTCTACGAAAAACCTTTCCATTTGCCGGTTGAGTTAGAGCATAGGGCATATTGGGCTGTAAAACAATTGAACATGGATTGGAAAGCTGCTGGCAATAGAAGATTACTTGAGTTAAATGAAATGGAAGAATTCAGGGCATAAGCATATGAGAATGCTAAATTATACATGGAGAAGACCAAACATTGGCATGACAAGAGGATTATGCCATGGCAATTTGAACCTGGACAACAGGTGCTGTTATTCAACTGAAGTTGTTTCCTGGCAAACTAAAATCCCGATGGTTAGCTCCCTTCGAAGTAACCCAAGTATAGCCTCATAGAGCTATTGATGTCAAGGATATGAAAACGAGGGTCACATTTAAAGTTAATGACCAGTACTTGAAGCACTACTGGGGTGCTCATGTGAATCACGACAAACAGTCCATTGACCTCCGAGATGTTTAACCTAAACCTCTCGATAATTTTGTTTATTTTTTCTATTTTAATATTTCTCCTAGCTCTCTCTCATTTAATTTGTTTAATAATTTTTGTTTACTTTGCAGTGCATGTATGAAATTTTGTTTCCTTGACAGCAGTAAAGGGGGGTTGGGCTCTCTACATACCAAGTTGGCCCAACAAAAATTGTTCCTTTAACATTAGGCCTTCATTCTTTTTTAATTTCCCTCCAATTCCCATCACTCCCACGTCAGGCCATAATTACCACATATCCTATCATCCATGTCACATTACCGTCGTTACTTCTAACTTTACCCTAATCCCATCCTTTTTCCTCACAGTTACCCTAACTCTTTTATCTCTCAAAACTACTTGTGCCTTTTCAACAACTATAGTTTTTCCCTTTTCTCTTCTAAACTGACGTTATCCCTAACCTATAATAATGGCTACACAAATTACCTCCCAAACAACTATTGTACCACCATAAACGTTCTTCAATGCTACAGTAGAGGAGAAGTATAAAAATAATATATCTACGAGACCATTTTGCCTCGAAAAAGGCTTTCTTTTCAAAGATGAACCTTTTATTGGGTATGACATCTCCATCTCGTCTGTGGTAGAAAACCATGGTTGGAAAATCTTTTGCTTGCATCTTAAGGATGTTTTGACTAAGCTTGTTCGTGAATTTTTAGCTCACATTAATTCAACCAATAACGCTTTCATATATGTTCGAAGAGTGTTGGTGTTGTTTGATGGGTACAGCATCAATGCTCAATATGGGCTCTTCGATGTACAAGACAAGCATTCTCAATTTGCTGTAACCATCACCTGTGATAGGTTGAATCAGATCTTGCAAGACCTTTATGTTGAGGGAAATCGGTGGAAGGTATCTAGGCAAGACTGTTACACAGTTGAAAGGGCATCCTTAAAGCCCAGGTGCAGAGCTTGGTATCATTTCTTAAAAATGCGATAAATCCCTTTTACCCATAACTCTACAGTCTCTAAAGAGCAGATGTTATTTCTCCACTCCATACGATCGGCAAAAGAATTAATGTGGGCAAAATAATCTTTAATGAAGTCTACCGTTGTGCACTGAAAAATAAAGGGAGTCTCAACTTTCCATCCCTAATCATTGCACTTTGCCATTTCATCTATGTCCAAGTCCAGCCTAGTGAGGATGTAACCCCAAATAAGGGGGCAATCACAAGGGTTATTATAGCCAAGATATCTAGAGAGGCCTTGCCCCAACAACAACCATTTGGCTCAGCTTCTACATCCTCTCCACCAATGTTTGCCACAGCAACCAGTTCTACTTCCAATAGTCTATTTGAGTAGTAGATGCTCAGCTCATTTGAGAGGTTGCAGAAATAGCTACATCTCTTTGAGACTCACCAACTTCAAATTACTGCAGACTTGGCAGAGGCGCAAGAAAGAATGGCCATTTTCTGGGCCGATGTGGAGAAGAGAGACACTACTCTAAAGAGGTCCCTTCAAAAGAACTTCACCAAGTATATGCCTACATTCCCTAAATTTCCTAACGAATTGCAGGCATATGTCGAAGAAGGGATGGTCGAAGTAGAGCCAGCTGAAGTAGAGCCTGGAACCACCAACCCTACCGCTAAAGAGAAAGAAACCAAATCACTTGACGAAGACATAGAAAAGACTGAATCAGTCCACATAAAGACTAATGATGAGGGGACTGAAGAAACAACCCCTACATCGACACCACCGGAGGATAGTACTGCAATGACTGAATAAGACCGCGAAATCAATCGTATAATTGATGAGATCACCAAGTCCGACAGTGAAGAGGAGGATGTGCCACTCCATTCACTAAAAAGGAAAATGTGTTAGAAGCGTTCGGCACGAAAGTCCACCCATCAAAATTGAAGCAACGATAATCAAGCTCCGAGCCAGGGGAGTTCTTTTCCCTTTTTTGCATCACAACATCCATATTTTTGCCATGAAATTCTATGTGTAAATATATTATTGCATTCATGATTCATGTCAGTGCATGCATTGAGCACAATGCATCCCTTAGGTTTGGGGTGTGTTGAGCATTTACGATGCATTAGATATTTAGTTGTGCATGTTCATTTTGCAATGACACACGTAATTTCCAAGGATTGTTTAAACTGTTATGAGTGTAATTTTTGTCTGTGATGTTCTATGAGGAGATTCATTCTTCAATAAATCTAGAAAAATATGGCAGTGGACTAGGCAAATTTAGCTTAAGATAGTTTGCCTAAGAATTCACCCCTAAAAATGAGATTTCCTAACTTCAATTACAATTGGTCTATAGCAATTTCTTTTAACAAAATTAGAGATTTCTTAAGCTAAGCTCAGTAAAATGGAAATAGTCAATAATGAATAAAATGGTAAAGCTTAAGAAAAATCAAAGAAATACCATAAAACACTCTAATGCTTAGAATTGCCGAATAGGTCAGCAACATTTTGTTTGCTCCATTGTGTTGTTGATTAGAAAAAGCAAGTTTAGGCAAGAGTGCGTAAAAAAGGAAAAAACGTTTAAGGGCACTCCATTGTAGTAATAGGTTGAGTAGCTAAGGAGGTAATTGTTTGCTCCATCCATCTTCTAAGTCAAAAGTCTTAGCTTCATGAGTGAATTTCATTCCACTTGTGACATGATTAAATACTCGACAATTCAGTGTATGCTCCACTATGATTGTCAAGTCAAAGAACCATGTGACGAGCTAAATTATGTAGTTCTAAAATATATATAAATATTAATATAATAAATAGATATGTATGTATTCGAGTAGTATGGGGCCATGGTTAAACAAAACTGAGTTTAGATAAAAGATGAACCAAGTAAGTTAGGAGATATTTGCTATAGTCAAATTTCATACATGAGTATAAAGGATTTTTGTTTTTAGGGTAATATTTTCTACACTGCCTTTGCTAAATAAACTTCTGAAACTTGAACAAATTTTTAGACATAGAAGATTGTTGAGAGCTGAAGTACAAAATGTTCTCTATATATCGTTTGGCAATACAAAAGTGGTTATGTGGCTATGGTAATTCTTGCATTCATACATTCATAAATACGTTGCTTGAGGGCAAACAATAGTGTAGGTTTGGGGTGTGATAACTCTTAAAAGGAGTTATATTTTATGCCCTTAGGCTTAGTTAATTGTTTGTAATTAGGTGAGTTTAGGTGCATTTTAGGATATTGTATTGGTATTTTTAGAGCATTACATTAAAGAGCTTGAATTGTACTTAAGTGTTATTACATGTTGCTTTTAATTGCTTGTGGGGAGGACTTACTTAGTGGTTGATTGGTAGGTGTAGAGTGTAGGAAAAAGAGTAAAGGATTGAAGGTTTGCCATGACAAATTTTGGATATTTTGCCAACACAAATGTTATGGCCATGCCTGAAAGATGCCTAGTCAGCACTCAATGAGTACCACTCTCAGCCCCAGCTCTACTTGTACCAATAAATCCACCTGAAAAAGAGAGAAAGGATTATGGGCTGATGGACCTACCCTAAAGGGTCAAACTTATAAAAGCCAAAGAGGGAACACTAGAAAAAGAGAATTTTTTTGATAGAAAGAGAGGAGTAACAGCTTTGGATAGAAAAAAAGGGGAATGACCAAGAAAGAAGCCTGCTGAAGAAGGAGAAAACAACTACATCATCTTTGGCAGCTGCAAGACATTGCGCTACCGGTGTTAAGAGCTGGATAGGCGAAAGCTATCATCTTAGATAATCTCCTTTGATTCTTATCGCGCTTTTTTTAGAACTTATGTGTTATTGGTAATGTTGGTTGTTGAATTAAACTCAATCTTGATTTGCCCAGCTATGAGCTAAGTCTCTTAGGCTTGGGATTACTTTGCTGAACCTTTTATTTTCTATTAATGTTTACAATTTGAGTTCGAATTGTTCTGTTGTTTTATTCAATGGTATTTCATGTTATATGCAGGCTGTGTATTGATGAATGTCCAGCAGGTTATTAAAAATAACTTAATTCCAATAGGGTTAGGTTAATTAGATAGACATTAGATAATATGAGTGAATGATAAATTATTTATTCGCAGCAACCTCTAGACATAGAGCCTTGCCTCATACGAAAGAAGGTAGAAAATATTAGTGGTAACTGAACTCAAGTCTATAGACATATAGTGCTTTAAGGGAGGTAACCAAGGTTTTGCTCTCGAAAAAAGTAGACTACTATAGAAACTTGTCGAGCAATAGAATGTTTAAGACTTTGTTGTAGCATTAATAGTTAGGGAAGGTAGATGTATCATAAATCCCAGACGTCCTAATCAACATTGCTGTTCTTTAATCTTTTTTTTTTTGTATTGCCTTTGTCATGAAATTCTTATTTCGTTTATTTGTTTTGTTTTGCAAATTTTATACATCATCATTCTTTCATTTTGCCACTGCATTCTCACTGTTATTTTACTTAGCATTAATCAACTTAACTTTAATAACTCAACCAAATTATACCTATCTAATCTTTGTGGAGATGATCTCACTTATCTCTTTATTACTTGTTTCAATGTGTATACCTGTATAATCCACACATCCTATTCACATGCGACACACACTCGGTCTAATAAATTCTCTATCCAAAAGTTCCTGCAACTGCACCTTAAGCTCCACTAACTCTTTGGGTGCTATACGATATGGGGCGATAGACACTAGAGCTTTTCCTGATAACAAGTTGATGCCAAACTCTACCTCACGCTCCGGAGGTAATCCTGATAATTCCTCTAGAAAGACATCGGATAGTCCCTCACAGTACGAATGCTCTCAATAGATGACCGACTAGCACTTGAATCCAAAATATAGCCAAGTATGCCTTGCATCCCTTGCATACCAATTTTTCAGCCACTAGAGCGGAGATCACATTGGATAAGTAATCTCTATACTCCCCAACCATCACTATCTCCTTACCACCTAGAGTCTTCAAAGTGACCCTCTTAGTAGCGCAATCCAATATGAATTGGTGTTCTATCAACCAGTCCATTCCCAGAATTAGGTTGAAATCATTGAAAAATAATTCCATCAAATCAGCAGGAAATACTTTTCCTTGGATCTCCAACGAACACCGCTTATACACTATATTAACAGAAACAGATTATCCTAAAGGACTAAGGACAGTCACATTACTAACAGTATCCTCTACATTAATACCCAGTTTATCAACTATTTCACAAGATACATACGAATGAGTTGACCCAATATCAATTAGAGCAACATATGATACGATATTAACAGTAAAGGTACATGCTATGATGTTGGTCACATTGCGGTCCTCTCTACACCTAGCTACGTACACCAGCGCCGGCTATCTAGCATCAATTTGGTTACCACCTTGACCTTCAGCTCTCTATCTCTGCCCACCATTATCGCCCCTATTCGGACCTTGGCCTTTCAGAGGTTGTTGTCCTACTCTCTGATTCTAAACACGATTCTGATACGGTGCTTTCATCTGCTCATTACGAAGCAGAAAATCCTTGATCTTGTGCTCTAGAGATCCACATCTTAGGCATGTACCCAAACTCCTCCAGCATTCTCCCGGGTGTCTCTTGCCACAAGTGGCACAATATGCGGCTCTCCCACCATCAGTAGCAACAACAATATTTTGCCTAGTTCGATCACCTCGGGCTCACTTATTAGGTTGCGGAGCCTGAACAGTGGGACCGACATCTCTCTTAGTAGAGATTCTAGCTCTATCCTTCAATTCACGTTTCAAATGCTTCACTTCCTCCACAATCTTTGCTTTTCTCCACTAACGCTTCGACAACTCTTTCTTGCAGAAGGGCCACTTGCATCATCAACTCGTACCTCAGCCCGTTCTCAAATCTGACACACTTGTCTTGCTCAATCGCGACCATCCCCTGGGTGTAGTGACTTAACCATAGAAATGCACCCTCATACTCGGCCATAGATCTATCTCTTTATTTTAGCTCAATGAACTCCAGACAACGAGCTTCAACATAATGCTTCCCCACGTACTTGTTCTAGAAAGCCACAAGAAAATATTCCCAAGTCAATCTATCAGCCTAGGTACCTCTTGCAATGACTTGCCACCAGCGATAAGCCTCATCCTTCAACAGCGATATCGTACCCCTCAGTTTATGTTCTAGGGTACACTCCATATCGTCTAGAATTCTCTCTATAGCCTCAAGCCAGTATTCAGCCACAATAGGGGTCATCCAAGCAATGCCTTTGAATAACTCTGCTCTGTTAGTACTGAACCTCTTAGCAACGGTCCCGCAATTTCAAGATCCACGTTGGGCCCCAGCAACACGCTCTAGCACCCTAAGCATGGCATGTGATACAGTGTCATCAGCAGGCTCCTAATGATCCTCCTCCATAGTATGAGTATTCTCGACCCTATTAGTCACTGGTTCGGGTTTAGTTACGGGCTCAAGTGAGCGCACTCGTGATGCAGACGAATCTACCTAGGTCCCTAGACCCCACTCTCCGCAAGCTCTCATTCCTCTAATACGCACGCCTTGTGAACTCACCTTTATTAATCGAAGTCTAATGTTTTATGCAGTTTTATCTGACTATTAGAAACGAGTTTTCTTTATCAGTTCAGAATGTTTAAGTTATTAAAGTTTCGTCTCTATAGTACCAGTATTTATAGTTTTCATAATCTATAGTCTCACAGTCTTTTGAGTTTATAGTTTTCACAATATAGTTTTTAGAATCCCAAGCATACTACAGTCTCATATAAAAGTTTAGTAGAGAAGAAGAATTTATCTGGGCCAGCTTCGGAGTCTCGGTATTTTTCAAAACAAAATCAAATATAATGTTTTACTTAAGTATGGAATTTTCTCAAAATACCCATTTTCAAATGTATGCATGCATTTTTAAAGTTTTTGCCACAGTCTGAGTTTTTGAACCGGGCTCTAATACTACTAAATCTAACCCTTTAGAACTAGCCTAGACATTATGGTTGAATCTCGAAGATCACATTGGCCATGAAAATGGCGCAGTAAATCGTTCAAAAGATTTCTCTTTAAAATTTTCGTGTAAAATCATTTTTAATACTTATTTTAAGTAAAACTGAATTTAGTTAATATCTTATCTTTGGAAAAACTTAAATATTGTGATTATTTATTGAAAATTTTGTAATTTATCTAAGACATTGTAGCGTACAAATTTCTAAATAAAAAAATTCATTATTTATTTTGAAAACATAAATTAATCATGCAACTCGTAAAAAATAGTACTCTCATAAATAGATATGTTGAATTTTGAAAACATAATATTGAGTATTGAAAATCATCCTTATTGAGCTTAAGTTTAATCATAATTATGAAAATCCATCATAAATTATTATTTTCTCAAACCATTGAAACAATAGTTTTTAAATCAAAATCATGCAAAAAATTTCTCAAATCAAATTCGAGTCTCAAAACCAAAAACCAAACCAAAGTCCCAAAATTAAATTTCAAAGTAAGTAAACACACCCCAAAATATCAAATACCAAAAATAATAGGTTAATTGAAAAATGACCAAGAGCGCCTCCATAGCCGAGCCCATCCTAACCTCGATTATTTGAAATATCAAAATTTAAAAGGGTGAGCTTAAAAAGCCCAATGTGGGTCTCCAATATTAATATTCATATAATAAACTCATATCAACATTAATTTAAAAATATCATAGCATATAAATTATTCAATCACAAAATCAGATATGGCAAAACACGTAATGACAATGTCAATGTAATGCTTTTCAGAAAACAGTGCAGATTTTTGAAAGACAGATCCTACTCAACTCCGCTACACACCGATAAGAGTTTCCCAGAACTCGTCCATCGACTATACACAAATAATTGTGGACTAGCCATCAGATAGTGCAGTCATGCTGCCAGAATCAGAATTGTAACACCCATAACCCATTTCCACCGCTAGAATAGGGTTATGGAGTATTACCATACAAAACAGAACATTTTATAGCCAATAGCAATTAATTTTCTAATTAATTTAATAAAGACATAAGAAATTCAAAAGGGAATAAATCATGCATTTACGGGCCTTAAATCAAGCCTACGTGACCTTAAAAAATAGCTTTTAAGCAATCAGGGACCAAATCGAAACAAATTAGAAAACTTCTAGAAAAACTGAAAAAAATTACCTACAGGGGTCACACGACCGTGTGTCCATGCCATGTGAAAGAGCCTAGACCATGTAGCTCCAAACATGGTCGTGTGGCTATACCATACGCTCGTGTGGCTACCTCACACGCCCATGTGTCTAACCGTGTGCTAGCCCGTCTGAATACTGTACCTAACACGCTCAGGGCTCACGCCCGTGTGGTCTGCTTGTGTGTGACACACGGTCGTGTGACAGCCCGTGTCCTAGGCCGAGTGTGTCCAAAAATGACCAAGATCATGTACTTTCCTCACCCAATTGCATAGGTACCTAAACCATTTCATAATGTATGTTCACAAGTCTATAAACACACCTTGAAACAACCAAAACATGCCATTTTCAATCACCTAACACCATACCAAGTATCATATACTAAAACACATCATAATGCTCATGTTACTCATTATCAAAACAATCATCTATAGGCCATAACATACACCAAACTAACCCATTTCAAACACACCATACCAACTTAACATGACGCATACCATTTTATAGCCTCATACTCAAATTTACTTAAAGTTTAACAACCATACTACAAAGACTACCATTCTATCATCAAGTACCTAACATCACACATAGCCATGAAATTTAACATAATAACCATTTGCCCTATTCCATGCCATATAAGCCAAATGTTTACAAAATCTACCAAAAGAGTCCTCAGGATAGTGTGATTCTACGAGTTGATCCGATCTCCCGACCATAAAATGTAATCTACAAACCAAGGACAAAGAACGAGTAAGCTTAGCTGAATCTTAATAAGCTCGTTAAATCAAACGATAAATCTTACCAAATTTAACATAACAAATCAAATTATAAAATTAAATAATAAAGTTCCTGTCCATCACAACTCACAGCGGGAGAGTATTGTACAGTACATTAATTCAAATCATATTTCAAAGTCGTCATTTAGTAAGATCTCATTTCAGGTAATTTTAGGGTATCACTCATTTGAGTTAACTTTAGAACTTTGACCGGCTCACGATGCTGCTCACACAAGCTGCAGGATATCTTCAACAGATGCAAGATCTCAAGCCATCGTTATGGTCTATATCACTGGTACCTAGTACATGCTAAATAATCACCGGCTCACGATGCTGCTTACACAAGCTGTAGAGAATCTGCAACAAATGAAGGATCTCAGCCATCGCTACAGTTTGTATCACCAGTACATAGTACCTGTTAAATGATCACCAACTCAAGGCCTGATAGAAACACTAGCACAAGGCCCGCTAGGCACAAAGCCTGATAAACACACCGGCACAAAGCTTGCTTGGATCAAATCCCGATAAATAACACCAGCACAAAGCCTGATATTTCGGTACATCACGTACTCACAATATTCATTTATTATTATTCTCAAATTATTCAATAGTTAAGTACAACATTGGATCTAATTATAATAAACTTGGAATACATAAGAATCCTTATAAACATAAAATTATAGTATGAACTTACAGGACTGATTTACTATAACGGTTCAGAGTATCTCAATCAATATTTCAATTTTCATTTACACACATCAATATAATCCAACATTATGTAATTAAAATCATATAATATATTTATAAATGCACTAAAATTAAACCGAACGAACTTACTTGACTAAATTACAGCAATGCAAAAGGTACAGGGGCTATTCGGTAATTTTCTCTTTTCCTCAGTTTTTCGCTAGTTCTTAATCTAAAATAATAGTTTTACTCAATTCACTAATTACAACAGCAAAATTAATTCATTTTATGCAATTAAGTCCTTTTTGATATTTTACGAAATTACCCCCAACATTTCACTTTTATGCAATTTAGTCCTTAGGTAAAAATCATGCAATTTAACCATTTTCTATTAAATCCAAGCTTATTTTATCTATTAACCCTTTCATTACAGCTCATACTTGTTATTTAGCATCAAGTCATTATACTTTTACTATTTTCACATTTTAGTCCTTGAACATTAAAATCAACAAAAACTACTTTACAAAATAGCCATTTAGCAACCAAGCTTAATATTCTGTCATAAAACTTTAATAATATACTAAAATCATCAATGGCACCAATGGCACAATCCAAAACATTTAATAGTATTACAAATTAGTCATCGGGTTAGCTAGATTAAGCTAATACAAGCCCAAAAACATAAAAATTACTAAAGATAGGCAAGGTTTACTCACCCAATCGAAGAATTCAATCTTGGTCGAAGCTTTCAATACCCTAGCTATGGAGTTTCGGCTTGCTTAACAAGAAGAAGAAAAGAAAATGTGATCATATTAACTTGAACTTAATAATTTAATTTACCATTTACTTATTTACCAATTTAACCTTTATTTTAACGTATAAAATCATTAATACATGCCTAAAAATGTCCATAATTTAAATATATGGAACAATTACTAACCAAGGAAGGTTTAATTGCACAATTGGTCTTTCAATTATTTTAAATTTCAACTAAACAAGTTTATTTTCAATTTAACCATAAACTTATTATGACTCAATGAGCAAATAGCCCAAAAGTTAGTGGATTTGACCATATCCACCACCTCTTGGAATTTTTGACCATGTTTTAATTACCATTTTGGTTCTTTTACTATTTTAAATCAAAAGCAATTAACTTTTACTTTTTTTACAATTTAATCCTTTTACCATAATTAAGCAATAAATCATCAAAATTACCGGATCAAACTTCAATTCACATATAATACGACTCTGTAAATGTTTAATAAAAATATTTACGACTTTAAATTACGGAAAAGAGGTCCTAATACCTCGTTTTCAATAACCACTTGACTTTTGAACCGAACCACTTATACTAACNTTTAATTCAATTGGTTAAAATTTCTCAAATCAAAATTCATTATAAAATGATTATTGACTCTTATAATTTAAATATTAATTATACGAGCTTACTCATCGGATTTGTGGTCCCAAAACCACTATTTTTGACACCAATGAAAAATGGGATATTACGAGAATAGTGTGGTCGAACCACCAAATATTGCAGGTTTATTGCCAGATACGGAATAATGTGGACATGCCACCAAAAATTGCAAATTTACGGCCAAATACTTCCTTCATACATTTTTCCCCAACCCATGCATGTGTTATGGCAACAGAACAGATTTTTCAGTAAGATGCTTTACATGCGAATCAGAATATTAGAATATAGCATGCTTAGCATACGAATCAAATCTCATATTTTTACACATAATTTCACAATGACATTCTTTATCATGCAAATCAAAATATCATAGTAGGGCATGCTCAACATATAAATTCATAGATCAGATTTAGTAACCTATATTATTTTTATATAAACCAAAATATCATATTTTTATGAGTCATAAATCACATGACATGAGTAATCGAAATCACATATTAATATATATAAAAAAATCCTCCAATAAACCAATCACATCACAAATCTCAGTGTTCAAGATTTACTTACTTGTTATCCTTGTTTATCGATTTTTACTGATATTTATGAGTACTCTTGTATTCGTATATACACATATTCCAAGAATAAAATATTCATAAATATTATACTTAAAAATATATT
>CM025144.1:10962173-10975674 GCA_013467495.1 Gossypium gossypioides | reverse complement strand
AAATAAACAATTGCTAAACTCAATAAATAAGCATTTTATAAAATCTCGAATGGTATGTCAAATTCAACTATTTCACTAGATTTAGGCTTAATCAAACATGCGAAACGGTCATACCCAATATATACTTTTATCAATTTATAATTATTTTTTATTTTTTTATTTTCAAATGCAGTCAAGTCTTTTGACGCGAAGCGAGATGACAACCCAAGCACCTCACCCCGGTTACTCAACCCGACATGTTTCTTTTATTTAATTATTTCCAATGAATTCGAGACATAATCAAACCTTTTGAAGCGAAACAAGATGACAACCCAAGCACCTCATCCTGGTTACTCAATTTCATATGTCCTTAATCGATTTGTTTCTCAAGGCAGCTCGATTAGTGGAGTGTTACAAGCTTCGGCTCGTCACCAAACCTTTTGTCGCGAAATAAGATGACAACCCAAGCACCTCATCCCAGTTACTCAACTTGGTCACATTTTCGAATCTTCACTCTTAACCCAGCTATTAGCAAATATATTTATTTAAATGACTGCTCTCGTTAGGCAAGTTCAAAAGAGCCAAAATAATTCATGAAATATTGACTAAGGCATAACATTTTCAATTCTACAAAATATTCATTGATCAAACAAGCAATAGTTATTCATGGTTCACCCACTTTTTTAAATAAACTAAACATAATAATTAGAGGTTTATTTTTGAAACAAATTAAGTAACTATTTAGCGAAACACATGCAAAGAAGAAATAGCATGGCACGTCTTACAAACCCCCTACTTAGCCTACATTGCCCTCAATATGCAATTTTAAAATAATAATGAATAGAAGGGTTAAGTGTACTCCCCGTGTTAATTGGTAGAAGGTGGTTTGGGCAGTTCAAGTTGGTTCTGGTCGGTTCAGTCCTGGGTGTATGTTTCAACAAATAGCAGCACTAAAATTTGACAAGGCTTGCTCATGCCATGAATTAATTCTGACCTCCTAAAAAATGATTGTCTGCGTCCATGTTCTTGGAAAATAACACGATCAAATGAATTAAAATGATACTTTATTTAATTCTCAAACTAAATTAGAATTCAAAATTAAATTAAATAAATGAAAATAAATGAAATAAATGTGGGCTGCCTCCCACAAAGCGCTTTTGTTTAACATCATTAGCTCGATGACCTGAGTGTTATTCGTTTGGTTTCTCAAGAATTAATTTTTCCATTATGTGCACTTGGAATTCCTCCATTATTGGTGGATTAAGGTGTCTTTCAGCTTCTCCATTTGGGTTTGCCTCTTCCACTATCAAAATCTTTAAATGTTTCGGTAATGGTTTGAGTTCCAGTTTCGAAGCCTGCAAAATAGAAGGTAAGAGTTTAGTTTTAAAAGGAGAAAGTTTAAAATATTTACATTGACTTCTAGGAAAATGTGGAGTCTCCAATAGAATAACGGTTTCACGAATCGGTTCTTCGAACGTCATTAACTCCTCTAATTTATCCATCGTATCGAGGTTTAAACTCTTGCAAAGTACAATTTGTAACCCATCCTCTTCATGATACACAAAACGAAATTTTGTTTGTGGTTCAATAATATCAACATTAGAAATATTCGACATTGTATTGGGTTGGCCCATCGCCTCATAAACATTAAAATTTACCACCTCACCGTCGAATTCCATAGTGAGGGTTCCATTTTAAACATCAATTTTTGTACATGCGGTACTTAGGAATGGTCTCCCGAGTAAAATATCGGAAGCATTTCTTGAGTGGCCGTCCTCCTTATCGATGATGTAAAAGTCTATAGGAAAAATTAGTTCATTAACCTTAACGAGGACATCTTCCAACACCTCTTCTAGATATATGCACGATCTGTCTGCTAATTGAATAATCACTCCTATTTCTTTCAAATGACCCGTGTTTAGCAATTTAAAAATAGATAAAGGTGTTACATTAATAGATGCTCCCAAATCACACATGGCTTTATTTATGCCAATATTACCTATTTTGTAGGATATAGAAAACAGACTTTGGTCCTTACACTTAGGTGGAATTTTCCTTTGTAGTACTATAGAAACGTTTTCCCCCACAATTACCCATTCGTTTCATTGGAGTTTCTTTTTGCCGCTGCATAGTTCTTTCAAGAATTTTGCATAGCGTGGAACCTGTTCAATTGTATCAAGTAAAGGAATATTAATTTCTACCTTCCGGAATGTTTCAAGGATTTTTTTTCCTCTCATTCCTTTTTAACTTGGGCAAGCCTTCCAAGGTATGAGGGAGGTACAACAAATGGTTTATGTGGTGTCGGCTTCGTGGGAGTTGTTAGTTCGGCTTTTTGTTCTTCTTGTTTAGCGTCGTGGTCACAACTCGTGCCAAGCACTAGTTTTGACTATGTTCCATCCTTTACGGTCACATTACTTGCATTTTAGCGTGGGTTCGGCTCAATTTGAGACGGTAATTTTTCTTGGTTCTCCAAAAGACTAACCGTAAGTGCTAACTTACTTATTTGCTGATCAATTTCTTGGAAGTCCGCCTTAGACTTTTGTTGGAACTTTTCGGTGCTAATGGCCAACCTCTCTACTATGGCTTCAAGAGATGACTTTGGAGGTTGATACTGTTGAGGCGGAGGTGGTCTTGGTTGATATGGTTGATTATATCAAGGATTTGATCTATAGCTTCGATTTGGGTGGTCCCTCCACCCTACATTGCACATGCTTGAATATGGATTGTAACGCCTTTAAAGTGGCCCTAAAAAGTTTCCAACGGATCTAGTTGTGCAATTGTGTCTTTAAGTAAAATCGGGCATGAGTCGGTAGGATGATCAGGCTTAGCACAAATCCCGCACAACCGAGCTAGATTCATCTGTCATGCAAACATATTTTTAACCACATTAGTAAGTTCATCAATCTTATTTACTATAGAAGGAGTACTTAGCTCATGAACCCTTCTCGTAGGTTTCACAAGTGGTCAATACTGTTGATAATTTGCAGCAATGGTCGAAATTAATCCTCTAGCTTTTTGAGGAGTCATGTTCACAAGAGTCCATCCACTAACAGCATCAATCATCTTCATTTCCATTAGGAGTAACCCCTCGTAGAAGTACTGTAAGAGTGACTGTTCAAATAGGCCGTGTTGTGGGCAACTTGCGCACAACTTCTTGTATCGCTCCCAATATTCATAAAATGATTCTGCTTCTTTTTGTTGTATTCCGAATATACACCTCTTTAATTCGGCTGCTCGAGTTGCTGGGAAAAACCTATCAAGAAACAATTGAGACATATCAGTCCAAGTATTAACAGATCCTGGAGGTAAATAAAACAACCATTCTCTAGCAGAGTCAGCTAATGAAAAGGAAAAGCTCATAATTTGATTTGATCCTCAATTACTCCTTCTAGTTTCATGCTTAGACAAACCAAGTGGAACTCTTTTAGATGAGTATAGAGGGTCTTGTTTTTCAAACCGCAAAAAGTAGACAATAAATGTATTAATCTCGCCTTTAACTCGAATAGTATTTTGCCCACCGGATAAGTTATGCATAATAGTTGTTGTTCATTTGGTGCAGCCGCAAGTTGGCGTATAGTTTGATCTATCATGTCGTCTGAATCTTCGGATGAGTAAATATCTTCAGTGTAAGATCCTTCTTCAAAGTCGGGTTATGGTTGTTTACCGTGCCGGATAGCTTCCGTTCGAAGTGTTCGAGCCAATTTTTTTATTTTCGGTTCAAATGCTAGAGTCCCCAATTCTGACCTGGTCATAAAGAAAACAAACAAAAATTAGAAGTTTTCAACAATCCCCAGCAACGGTGCCAAAATTAGATGGGCGTCGAAACCACCAAATATAAATTCCTATGACAAATAACAGTAATAGCAGTAGGGTCAAATCCACATGGACTGACTATCTAATTTTGCCTTTTTCAGTGACCAGAATCACTGTCGCGGTCACAGTCGTGCCCACGACCTATGCGTAGCAATGCTGAAAAAAATTAAAAATTGGGGGTTTAAATTGATTAAGATAATAAAATAAGGAAATATGAAGTGTAATAAAATAAAATAAAACAAATTCGAAATTACAAAAAAAATAAATTTAAGAAAATAAAATAAATGGGTAAATAAAATATTTTTAAGCTTAGCCTTAGCCTCGGTGTACTCCAATCTTGAATCGATTCTTGAAATAGATTTTTCCTTCCAAGCGATAAGCTGGTTATAGCAGTCGAGGGTCCCTCAAACCGCCAACTATTCCTCTCCTAGGCGATCCCGGTATCACCTGCAAATTGACCATTGTCGAATTTCCAACCATGTGGCACGTACCCGTAATTTAAGACTTTGACAGCCTTACGATCTGAAAAGCCCAACTCGAATTAACGGCTTCAACCATATGGGTCGTTTAAATCTGATCACTATCTCCCTTGAAGCAACTAGCTTTTTCCAATTGAACACACCAATTTGTTCGCGGGATTTTGAATACAGCACCGCCGACTCAACTTCCCGACTGTACGCCAAACGATTCCAACCCAACGCGTGCTTTTTGAATTGAAATCGAATCAACTTTGAGGGATGAATTTTTACTATCCCATATATCGAAGAGATAGCGAATACCGAGTTGCAAAGTGTTTAGTGTGAATTCATATCTCACGATTACTTTGTCGAAGTGATTATCGGGCTAAGGCTAAAAAGGGTTTAGTTAATCATGGAAAGAATCATACTTGAAAGTAAATGGTTCAAGTGAAATTGTGAAAAGTGGAAAGGGAAAGGGCCTTGGAAGATAATTAAACCAAAAAGTTGAAAGTAAAAGAAAAAGAATTGAAAATGGCATAATGAAAAGTGACGCAGGTAATTGAAATGAAAAAAAGAAAAGAATTTATTAAAGCCTAAAGCCAAGTGTGTGTTCAATTGATTGTAGCACTAGATATTTATACATACTTTTAATGCTAAATTTTAGCTAGATTTTTCCTAAATATTATTATTAAATAATTCTAAATATTATCACTAAATAATTCAAAATTTAAAATCAAATTTAAACTAGAGATTAAATTCAAACTATTTACAGAGTTGTAACAATATAAAAAATCCTTCAATTTTTATCCAGCCACTTTTTGAATCTTCAATCTTTCAATTAAGCCCTCCTCTTTGCTTTTTGTTCCGATTTAGCCCTTTTTTGTAAGAGTTTGAATTCAACACACCAACTTCAATCTTGATAAGAAAAATCTAAATTTAATAGCATTTTATTCGATAATTTGCAAAAATAAGTATATTAAAAATATGAATTTATCTTGCTATCAACCACTAAAAAATGAGATGTTATAGGTGAGTACTCACAAATCCTATGACATGCCAACTATACCCAACGGCCTCAAAAAATCACAAGGCCAAAATATCCATAATTAATCATATATTTACTTACTATTTTCTGCACACTTTCACTGCATATTTACATCGCTAACACAACATAATCACTGTCATTTGGCATATTAAATATGCCCACAACTAACACATTCACAAGAGCTATTACAATATATATCACATATCACATTATCACAACTTAATACTCAATTCACATCACATAATCACATATTTTGCGAATTAAACGAGGGGTTTAAGAAAGATTACACTCAAAAATTCGATTAGGGGTTTAGGCTACTCCTAAGCTCCCATTTAATACTATGAATCGTGTCTACAAGCAGCGATTCCAAACACTCAACGTTCGAGCTTTCGTCTAGTCGTCGAAAGCTTAAACTAGCTTTTCCTTCCCTTTCGCCTTGCTCGTCGAAGGCTCCAACAATTTTGAATCTTCACCAAAATAGATCATACAACAAACACAATTAATACTTAGCCATAGACTCACCTAAAGCAACAAAACACGCAATCCTAAGCTAGTTCCTATTGAAACTGAAATTTTCAACTAGCATAGTCGAAACGCAAAAATCTCAATTCCTACTCATTTCGTGCCATAATTTCAAAATTACCCTCAAAACTTCTAGGCCCAATTTCGAGATGTGACAATTGAAGTTGTAAAGCATCCAAGGTTAATAGCTCAGCTAAGCTCGGTCAAGTTTGTATTACTTTGTATGTATAATCATAACTAATGACATGTACTTAGGTTTAGTCTTGAGACTTAATACCTATTTTTATGGTTTCGTATGTGTTGATAATTGATTTATAAGGTTTTAGATGAAGAATTTCTATGCTCAATTAGTTGATGAATATGCATGTTTACAAGTGTTACTTTATTTAATATAGTTGGAAATGTATGAGATTTAATTTCTTTGATTTCTTGTTACAATTATAAATGAAATAAAAGTTAGTACAGTTGCTTCGACAACATAATGCAATGCCACATATTCGGATCCAACGATTGAGTTGGGTGTGGTGTGTTACAATAAAACTAACTTAAATGAATTTAAAGTTAAGTTATTACCTTTTACTACACGATTTATTAGAGTAAAATTCTAACGTTGTAACACATATGTGTACAATAGAATTTCTAGATTAATTTTACTCTTATTTCATTTAAGGAGAAAAACTTTACTCTACGACAGATTATTTAAATCTTTTCCTGGGTCAAGCTCGTCATTTGTATAACGAAATATTTTGATATATTCGCTCTTAGTCTCACAGCACGGTGACAAAAGCATCTGTCACAGGCCCATAACATGTTAACCTCACAACGCCTATCGAACCTAATATCTCCAATCAAATCAAAGATGCATCACGCTTTTTAAGAAACTGACCTAAAACCTCGCCGTCTATTGAGAGTCTGCACGCTTTGACCCTTCCGCTTTCTAAAAATTTTCAACACACAAAATTGGTTTTAACAATTAAACACAATCTAAAGCGGTGTTGGTAGCAGCCGCTGCACGGTTTCGTGGCTGATCCTCTCTTCTCTCAAATCTTTGTTGTAAGTTCATTCTTCCTTTTTGATTCTTCAAGTTATTGTTTTAGTGATTATAGTACTCAATCTAGGTGCGAGTGTTAATTGAAATCTTATGTTCTTACGGTCTGATTTCTGTATCTTTTATATGAGACGTACTATCTTCGTTTCTTGGAACTTTTCGGTTTCTTGCTTGCTTGCTTTGTTTATTTTAACAGCATTTCGGCCCTGAATGTGCTTGTAAAGCTGTTTCTTGTTTTAATAATTTTGGCACTTGCTTTTTGTTGGCAAAAAGCTAAAATTACATTTGGATATGGAAGCAAATTATACTTGTGAAGAATTGAGTAGTAAAAGTTTGGATTTCATGAATAAAAACAATGCTTGGTTTTTCTAAACACGACATGTGAAATGAATTTTGAACTAGAAATTGTTTTATCATCTTCCCATATGCATTTGCTCTATAATTTATTCACCTGCTTTTCATTTCCTCTCAAGTAGAATGTTTCCAGAGCTGAAGTAATGATGATATCTTTATGGCATTTCAGGCTGTGGTTGATTGCCCTTCTATCAAGATGGCTGGACCAGCACCATTCGTAGATCTGGGGAAAAAAGCCAAAGGTATCAGTTGCATGTGCCTCTATTTTTTCTTGTCCGGTATTGTATGTTTCGATACTGTTTGGTATGCTTGCACTTGTCATAATCTTACCAGAAAATATTTTTTTATTGGCAACTCAAACTGATTTGATGCGTAATAAAGCTGGGAAGCAGCTTCTCAGAAAAGCATGGTTGGGTAGAGGAATTGAAAAGATTAATGCAGTTTGGTTTTTCAAACACTTAATAAACCAAAGAAAATGCATATATTTATGTGATAGATAACCAACACAATTAATTACTATTATACGAGTACACTGAGGATTAACATTTGCACCATTAGCTCAGTAAGATAATAGATAGATTTTACTTTTTCTGTTAGTGATGTGATGAATTGCCTTTCTTGGTCCGAGACTGTTGGGGACTTCTCTTGCTATTTGTAACTTTTGATGACTATTAGTTAGTACTTACCGTAGCTGCTTGTTTGTCTGTCATATTAGCCTGCTGTTATTTTCTTTTAGCTTTCATAGACTAATTATTTCCAAATATGTTTATGCAGACCTCCTGACAAAAGATTACAACTTTGACCAGAAGTTTACTCTTTCAATGCTGAGCACCACGGGAATGGTCGTGTTTCCCCTATAAAACTTGTTTAACCTTTTACTGAACTGCTTGATTGGTTTACTAAATTCTTGGACAGAGCCTGATTAAAGTGCTTGAAAACTTAAAATTTTGCTTTGCTAAATGTTATGACTTGAGAATATATAGTTGGTTTGGTAAATATTAGCAGAATGATTATCTAGGTTTTCACATATGAACATTGTGCTCTTGGGATGCTTTGTTTGGCCTGATATAAATTCCTTTCTGTTAAGCAATCTTCCTTGTGTATGTCCATGTTGTGCATGTATATGTGAAGGAATCAAACACAGGAAGCCCCTAATTTCATAATTATTTCAATTTTTTCTCTGCTAGTCATTACTCTGTTGTTAAAATGGATGACATTGGTAATTAAGTTATCATGTGACTATGGGTTGCGAAAGTTTTCATTAAAATGGGTGATGACATACTTAAAATTTTGTGTGGATGTTGTAACAAAAACCACTTATGTTCTGTCCTTGCAATTTCCCCTTCTTCAATTCCTTAATCCTCTGTTTGTTTTCTTCCCATATGAGTTGAAACAGTCATGGATTCTGTTCCTTGTATTACATACTAATCTTCATTTTTCTTTTACTACTCGCAAGTGTTAAAAAAGTGGGATGGAACTGGCTGTTTATACTGTTCAACTGGGAACAAGTGGTCTGTCCAGTCTGATACATTTAACAAAAAAAAAAAAGAGCGTTTGGTGAACTAGTTGCAAATCAGTTTAACTGGTAAAGACTGGCTAAAAAAAGGATAATATCAGGGGAAAAAAGAACTCTTTTTATTACCTTTTATTGTTACTTTTTTCATTTGTTGATATTTGAACCTTTAACCTTATATGATCTTGTATAAAAGACCATATTGGTAAACCAGATGCATATTTTTATTTACTAATTACCTTATCTAATTATTATTTAATATCAGAATCTTACATCTTACATCTAACGTTTAATAGTTAATATTTCTTTAACTGAACTATCCTGTTGAACCGGTGACTTGGGAGTGCACTAGTTTGACATCCACTCCTGTTTTCTATTCATCGGTGTTCATTTCCAGCAGATATTTGATAGACACAGGTGTGGTTTTCTGCCTCCTTACATGTAAATAGCCTAAGAGCTCTGGATATGGCAGAAAAGCCAACGTTTAGATATCTTATTCACTTTTACCTTCAGTAGATTCTAACATTGTTAAAGACAGTACTGCTGATAACTTCCCTTAAAAGTGAAAAGAGCTCTTATTAATTATTTTGTTATATAAATTACTATATTGAACTGTAAATCAATTTGATTGTTATGTCATCTAATGTCATACTTAAAATGTTTTGCAGGGACTTACAGCCACAGGACTCAAGAAGGACCAAAATTTTTTTGGTGACATAAATACTGTGTATAAGAGTGGAAATACTACTGTGGATATGAAAGTTGATACCTATTCTAATGTATGAAAAATTTCTCTTTTCCATGTTTTTGTGACTTCTCCATATTTGTGATTCAGTTTAATGTATCGCATGTTTGTATTTGGAAGTTGTTAAATCTTGATTATGTAACCCCCAATAACTCTGTCCCTTTTCCTCTTCATTTTTATTTATCTTTCTGCAGGTGTCTACAAAAGTGACTGTCAATGATGTCTGGCCATGTTCCAAAGCTGCTCTAAGTTTCAGGATACCTGATCACAAGTCTGGCAAGGTCAGTGCATTAATGTTAACAGTATATATGGAAAATGAGTCTTAATTTCACATAGTAACTTAGGTATCCCACTGTGTGGTTATGTTTTACATATGTATTTGCTAGCTATGCATTTTTCATGTGGTGGGTGGGGATTGTGTTTATGCTGACTGCTGGTCTTTCCAATTCTCTTCCTTACTACCTATTTTACCAAGGCTGCAGTTGATATGATCATTGTTTTATTATGGATCCTTTTTATGCATGGTACCTAGTTCTACTTTCTGAGTGCCCTTTTTATCTGGAAAAAGTTAATTTATGAAAGTAAATCAGTTTGACGGAAAGTTTGCTCCAATTTCCTTGTTGATTCGAAAGAAAGATCATCGGCGGTTGCTTTGAGAAACTGGATCTCTGACTTTTTCTATGCTTCATATCTCAGTTGGATGTCCAATATCTTCATCTTCATGCTGCCATTGATTCTAGCATTGGCCTGAATCCAACTCCCCTATTGGAGCTTTCAGCAACAATTGGCAGCAAGGAGCTTGCTTTGGGTGGTGAAATTGGATTTGATACAGCTTCTGCTTCTTTTACTAAGTACACTGCTGGGATCAACTTGAACAAGCCAGATTTCTCTGTTGCTCTTTTGCTGTAAGTACTTTTAGATCATCTACCTTGGGAGATATTTATTTCTTATGTTTCTCAAACTTTTCATTTTTCTTGAAGTACCCGTATCTGACACGTCCGACACACATATAGGGATATGGTCTCCAAGAATACTCCAAATACATGGACAATTTTAGAAAACTCTAACCGTACCCGACACGGGTACATACCCATATCCGACACTCGCACCTGAGTCCAAGTAACTTAGTTAATTTCTTTTAGGTGAGCAGGCAGCTGTGTTTCTTATGCTCTGATACCTTCAGGCTTCAGTTGAGTTGACAAGTGCTACATCACAAGCAGTTATTTTATAACTTCTTGTTAGCATTTTAAAAAATTCTAAAGTTGGATTAAGATGATCCTAAATGTTGTTTGCATGCAATATGATCCTAGCTGTTATAAAGGTTTCAGATAAGCCTCAAATACTTTAGATTTGGGTATCTACTAATAGTTATTGGACTTCTCAAAAATATCTTCCTGATCTCTAAATTTTGATTTCTGCTGTCCAGCTGCACAAACTTCATATGTAACAAATCCAGTCCAAATGTTTCAGTAAAAGACCAACAGAGTTAATTTATTTGTCAGATAACTGTTTTGGGCAAAAAAGTTCTTGACTTTTCCCAGTTTCTGCGCACTTTGGTCAAATTAAATGGGATTAAGTCTGCTAGCTTATATGCCTCTAGCATTCACTGCAAACTTTTGAATAAAAGAATCACAACCAATTGACCTATAAACCTCTATTGCACGTGTATTTTTAGCTAAGAAGTTTGTATGTCCTGTATAGATTTGGGGGAAGAGAGAGAGAGAGTTAAGGGGTTGCTGGAGTTAGGGACACTGCGATTTGTGAGAAAGAAAAAGGGCGATCCTATTTCCAACATGCTTTGGCTAAAATCAAATGTCAATTATCACATTAGTGTGCTTGTAGGACCCACATGCAAGTAATTGGGACTGATTTGCATTGAAGGATGAAAAAAAAATGAAAAAGGAAAGAATAGCCTACTGATTGGCATTGAGTTGAATGCTGATGTGCCTGCCTTATCAGCTCCGTATTTTCCTCTGTAGTTCCAGAGACGTCCTTTGCATATTGAGAATGTCAGTTACCTAACATGTATAAATTGAAGCTCAATGATCCAAATGAAACTTTGACATTTAGAATACCACAATCCCTTTAGTTTCCTTTGAAGTTGATCTTATTGTTCTATTTTCTGCATCATGATGAAATAGCAATACAGAATGTGCTCTCAGTAGTGGCATTTTGTGATATTAGAAAAAGAAAAAAGAAAAAGCAGTATTTCGTGTATTGCATGGAACTTTGAGAAGGATGTAAAGATTAATCGTTTATTATGGTAAACCGTATTTTGATTCATTTGATATATTGAAAGATGATGCTTAAGGTTATCAATTGAAAGAGGCAAAAACAAGAGTGCTAAGCAGTTTGGATTGATTCTAACATGCATGGGAACCATGACTTGAATAACTAGTTAGTCACAGAAAGTTTATGAACACTATTTCCTTGGGACTATGATGAACAATTTTTTACCAGTAAGAATGATCAGAAGCATTTTAGTTTCTGTAGGTTAAATTCAGCCGATGTGTTAGCCATCTTCCTGTAGCTTATCAGATTAGTTGTCAGCATTTTATGCTTTTTTTCTTGTTGCTTTATGTTCTTTTGTGTTGTCATAAAAGCCTTGCTGTCAATTTTTGAATGAATGTTTTCTTTTTTAGGACTGATAAAGGTCAGGCATTGAAGGCATCTTATATCCATTCTGTCAACCCCTTCACTTGTGTTGCTGCTGAAATGGCTCATAGATTTTCCACCTACGAAAACACTTTCACCATTGGAAGTTCTCATGCTGTGAATCCTTTTACCGTGGTAAAAACGCGGTTCTCTGACAATGGAAAGGTTGCAATGCTGTGCCAACGTGAATGGAGGCCCAAGTCACTTGTAACATTTTCGGCAGAGTATGATTCAAAGGCCATAAATGCATCCCCTAAGATGGGGCTTGCCCTTGTTCTCAAGCCTTGACGGGAAGGTCTCATTTTGGATTCCATATTTTTAAATTTTGATTTGACCTTTTCCCCGAACCCTTGGGAGAGTTGTTATTCACCCAGATTATTTTGTATCGAAAGATTATAAAAGAAAATTGTTCAGATACTGAGTTGATGAATGTTTTCACCAGAACAATGGTGGGGGAATTGAACCCAAATTTGCCAAAATTTTATGAGGATAACAGCACAGCAGTTTTTGTTGCTGAATGCTTCTAATGTTCATGTCGTATGATAGTAGGGGGTGTTTCCCCTAAGGTTGTATTGAACTTCCCAGATTTGTGGTCAACAATGCCTTGTTGAAGTAACGGCCTTTTTCTTTACACATGATTTCCGTGCTCAGTGCAGTGAGTAGCAGCCAAGCTTTTACAATTTCATCCAAGCGTATGTATATTTTGATCTTTAACCATTTCCTTCTGAATTTCCTATTTTGGGGGAACTGTTATGAATGGGTTGCATGCTTTTTGAATTAACAAAAAAAATAAAACAGGGTAGGCAGAAGAAGCATGTGGGGGTGGCTTAGGCCTGACAGAAGAATCTCTGCAAATTTAACAGTGTTATTGCGAGTGTTGCTGTTGGTTTGGTTTATGCGGGAATCATCATCATAATGTCACCGTTCCTTCAAAGTTCTAAGATCTCTGACTCTTGACTCTTCCCACACTACCATCTGCAAATTGAATGTGATTATGTACGGCCATTCTGAAGTATAACATTGAAGACAAAGCTGAGTGAGATCAGACCCCAGAAATAGAGAAGAACGGGTATTTGCTTTTGCTTATTGGGTTAGCTTTACTTGTAGTTACTTGTGAGACTGAGAGGAGATGAGGAGCAAGTGGGTTGGTTGGCATCAAATCCACTAGGCTTGTTGCATGCCGCCAATGCCATGCATGCCACTCAATCATACAAAACCATCACAGAGACAAACCCAAAAAAGATTCTCTTTTAATAAAAACTATGCAACTTAATTAGGCTGTCACTTGTCCAAACTAAATCAACAAAAACAAAACTGCTGATTGGAGCCTCAGCTTATACAGATACCGATTATCATCACGTGCTATCCT
>CM025144.1:10946472-10961814 GCA_013467495.1 Gossypium gossypioides | reverse complement strand
AAATGTTAAATGCTAAAGTGATTAGTATACCCTTTAATTTTACTTTATTTTATTTTTGTAAAAATGTAAAAAAAATCAAAAAATCAAAAAATATCAATATACCCTTTAATAAATTAATTTTAATATAAAAAAAATGCTACACGAGTATGATACTCTGATATGGACTACTATTTTTTAGGGTTTGCATATGATTTTAAGTTGCAAAATGAAGGTATATGAAATTATACCAAATATAATAACATCACTAATATTATTAAAGGGTGTGAAATCTAATGGAGGAGCTTGATTTACATAAAATTGAATGAATTGAGATAATAAAGTTTTAGCTAATGACAAGAAGTTGAGACGCATTTTTTTAATAGAAAAGCATTTTCATTACTAACGAAAATTCAGATTACATATAGCAATAGAGAAGCACTCTAGTTAAAATTTCAAAGAGCCAACATCACACTCACATCTAGCAAGTTCTATTAACATACAATTCTAATTATCTGAAGGTGTACGCATCCACTATAGCAAAGACTAAACAATCCCATTCTCTCAACGAGGCTTTTCTTTTCTTAATCTCCCTTATAACCAATTGAAAATCAAACTCCACCATTAATTTAGCGAAGCCATAAGGAAAAACCAGTTTAGAGAAGGTATAAGAAAATACCAGCCCTAACCCTTTCTTCATAACAAGAATTTTTTGCATGAAAATCAAACTTCACCATTAATTTAGCGAAGCCATAAGGAAAAACCAGCTCTAATCTATGTTTAGAATGGAAATTTGGAATTGTTCTTTGATGTGGTTCTAAATAGCCTTGATGGTTGATTACGATGTTAATTTTAAGTGATGTATTCATGTTGTTTTGGTTATATCAATTGCTTGATTATGTTAATGAGTTTAGTAAGCTAAAATTGACATCTTTAGTGCAAGATTTAGATTGGTGAGATCGAGAGGAGAATCTATCAAGTAATTATTAACTTACTCATAGTAAGTAGTGAGACCGAAAGGTGAGCTATGTGTCTAGGTGAGATCGAGAAGAGATATTAGATAGTAATTTTTAACCTAGGATGAGATTAAGAGGAAATTTCTAATTAAAAGTGGTAACTGATAAAACTGAGATATGGGAGTACTTCATGAGGAATTAACTAATTAATTAACCGTCGCCTTAATACTCTTGCATTTTCTAATAAAGAAAGAGGCTTTAGGAACTATAGGTAATTCATACTTTAGAAGTAGGTTAATTCAATAGACTTCTTAATCGTTTGACATTATTGAAATTTGATTTAAGTAGGCTAGTTGTCATTTTATGACTAATTAATATGTAAATTTTCTCTTATCAATTCCTGTGGAAGAACGATATTTGAAGTACTTACCTAAGTGTTCTATTGTAACTACTATATTACAATTTGATGATGTCATGCTTGCGGTAAAATCGTGCCTTAACTGTGAATAGTATTGATCACATTTGTTACTTTGTATGTGAGTGTGTATGGGCTAATCACCCCTCGGCCCCCAAAAAATACTAAAATTCTTTATTTGAGAATGTTTTCATAGCATCTTACCTATCAGCTCCCTTTTGTGCAAGCAAAGCATCAACATCCAAGATCTTTGTCAAATGTGCCTAAACCACTTTGAAACAACTAAGCATTTTCTTTTCATTTGCCTTGATAGTCGAAATTTGTGGAACATACTCAATACTAACCTCTCCAAAAACTCGTTATCTACTCTTTTTTCTTTACTAGTAAACCCTTTAATGATTCTCTTTGTTCTAAAACTATTGTGTAAGAAGTATAATTCTTTGTAGTTGCCTTGGCTACTAAAAGAATTCCCATTCCCACCATTATTGTAATCTTTCGGAAACACCTTCCCCCTGAATGGCTTAAATTGAACTTAGATGGCTCTTTTATTGGCAACTCGGGAACAGGGGTGCAAGGGCTTTGATTCGAGGCACCAAAGGCAATTGGGTCATTGGTTCTTTTAGGCATATCCCTTATGCCACTAGTGTGGAAACAAAATTATGGGAACTTAGAGGGGCTCAAACTTATTGCCTCTACTAACATTAAACATAATAAAGTTAAATGCAATTGTTGGAAAATTTTAGTTTAGAAAACAATTTTGATGCACAACAAAAAAATTTAATTTTTTTCTAAAACTGAGAGGTTGTAATATTTATAACAATAAATTTTTTTACCAAATTCATATTTGTATTTTGAAATAGGCGGTAAGTATGTTCTTGACTTTTTACCAACACAATCTTCTCTATTGTTCTTGAACTTAGGCTTACTTAGAGTGTAGGCTCAAATGACGAACACATGAAGACTTATGACAACTTTATCGATACTTAGTGGGAATATTGATATCTTTCAAAGGCTAGAAACCGAAAGATGAACTCTCTAAATATTTAGAATTTATTTAGGGAAATAAATCTCACAAAATTTTGACAGAGTATCAGTGTTTAAAGTGGCATGTTTTTTATTTAGCCAATAATCTCTATTTATAAAGAAAATCATAAGAGTATTAGTAGAACAAGTATAAACAAAATAATAAAATTTGAATTAAAAAAATACACATAATTCCCTACTAGGAATATGTATGAGTAGTGGCACCCTTGTTTTGGGAACTAAGTGTAACACCCCTAACCCGTCTTTGTCGTCGGATTAGGGTTACGGAGCATTACCTTATAATCGAAAATATTTAAACATCATAACATTCAATAATTTAAATATATCATAAACCATTCAATCACATACATTTTGTCCCTAAATCGAGCCCTCGAGGCATTAAAAATATCTTTGAGGTAATTCGGGACTAATTTGAAACAAAACGGAAAGTTTAAGAAAAAGTTACAAAAATTAGAAAACAGGGGTCACACGGCCGTGTGGCCATGCCGTGTAACTTTCGAACAAGGGACACACGGTCGTGTTCCAGCCCGTGTCCTCACCCGTGTAACTCACTAAGTAGGGTCACATGACTATGTCACACGCCCGTGTGCCAGGCTATATAACTCTCTGAGTTGCCATACACGCTCATGTGCTAGGCCGTGTGTTAGGCCGTGTAATTCACTGACTTGAACCCTAAGAAATTCTCAGATGACACACGACTGTGTCCCAGGCCATGTGAACCCAAAATTTACCTAAAATCAAACCATTTCATACCCAATTCATCCATAACTAACCAACCCATTTGTGCACACTTTCAAGGGACTAAAACATCATTGAAAAACACATAATCATGCCATTTCAAACAACTTAATTCACCTAACCAATATGTCATTCAAAGACACCACAATTCTATCCAAACATCATTGACCTAAACATGCCAATATTACCTTATTTCATGCATAAAATCTAGTTCAAATACCTACCAAAGCATATCACAAATGACCATTATCAAGCCATTAAAAACATACCAAAAGAACCTTATATACAACCATTTGAAAGTGACCAAAATGACATAACTTGGTAAAGCATTGAAGTGCACCAAACAAAACATAATATTCAAAGCATAAACACACCAAATCACCATTACAAAACATCCTATACATGCCATTATAAACCTTGGCCAAAATACTCAAAATCTATCGAATTGATTGCTGGATGGTGTGATAGGTCTCCAAAAAGCTTCCAATCGATCGAGCTTCCGATAATCTATAAAACAAAGGAAAGGAACTACGTAAGCAACAAGTGCTTAGTAAGCTCGTATAAACCCAAAACATAACGTACCATTTCATTCATACAATTCATAAAATAATCATAAGTCAATACCAATGTCATAAGCTTAGTATAAGCTTATACAACATCACCAACTCACAAGTTAATATACTTTCCATGATACAAATGAATTCAACCATAAGATAAGTAGTTTCTATATGTAAACATGTCATTTAACTTATCAATATCTTCATGAGATCATGATTCATTCCATTTGCATACTTACCATTTCATTTCCTTTTCTTACCCATTGAACCATCTAGAATTACATTGGATACTCAGGAAAGCTCACACATAGTGTGCCTTTACATATAACCGTAACCTTTCCTTTACATCAATGCTCACACGAGCTGTGGGTCAGAATGTAAGCTACACAATGCTACTCATACGAGCTGTGGAGAATCTACAACAAATGTAGGATCTCAGCCATCGATAGGATATTCAAGACCAGTGCTCGAAACATGAAATCCCTAATGACATGTCATTTTTATCCTAAGAATTCTTAAGGTTCAACCAGGACTTAATAGCCGTCAATTCATTATAGCATTGATACATCTATATAATAATTCATTTATATTAAAAAAACATAGTAAACATTCAATTTAGCTATCATTAATACGATTACAGTTCATACGAACTTACCACGATAATTAGGGGCGTAGTAGTTTAGTCGAGTTAATCCGAAGCTTTTGCTTTTCCTCAATCTAAGTCCGTATGTGGTTTATATTGATCAAAATAAATTTTTTCATTCAACTAATTACTTATATAATTCAATTTAATCCACAATTCATATTTATGCAAAATTAAAAATTTTCCCCTAACATTTTAAGTTTTCACAATTTAGTCCTTAAGCTCATAACTTAAAATCTAACCATTTTAACCTAAATCCACGTTAACCAATGTTACAAAAGACCTTGAATTAACTCATCAATACCAACATTTCACAACAAAACCTATAGATTTAAACCTTTAACAATTTAATACCTAATTCCAAAATTCATCAAAAATTATTTAACAAAACATGTTTATTTTTCAACAAGGATTCATAATCTATCAACTAACATCAAAACTCATTCATAAAAATCCATGGAAAGTCCATAAACCTTTAAAAATTTTGCAAATTAATCCCCGGGCTAGCTAGATTAAACTAAAACGAACTCAAAAACATAAAAATCATTAAAAACTAAACTTGAACACATACCATGTAAGTGAAAACAATTCTTGGCCGAACCCTAGCTATTCCTATGTTAAAGAATACTTTAAGAAGAAACAAATGTGAGGAAGATGATGATTTTAGCCTATTTGTTTTTAACTTTATTTACCATTTTACCATTTTACCCTTTAAAAACAATCAAAATTTCAATAAAAACCTTATCCATAACCATCCACTAACTCATTTAATGGTCTATTTACCATTAAAGTCCTTTATTTTAAGATTTCATAGCTATTAGACCTCTTTAGCTAATAGAACTCAACTTTTACACTTTTTATGAATTAGTCCTTTTTACCTAATTAACCATTTAAACATCAAAATTTCTTAACGAAATTTTAATATGACCTTAATATAATCTAAAAAACATTAAATAAATAATAAAATAATAATTTACTCATCGAAATTATGGTCCTAAAACCATTGTTTTCGATATCACTGAAAACGGGCTGTTACACTAAGGCTGTTGCCCCACCTTATATGGGATGGGCAAATGGGCTTGTCTCATGTAGTCAATATAATTATATGTGTTATCAGAGTTTTAAACCAACTCATATATAATTAAACCAACCCAATAAATTTTTTCTATTCCCAAAATACTAATTAATTAATTTAAATTCTAATTTTATTAAAGTCATTACTACTTTATCATACTAGAATATATGAATAAATAAATTTAATTAACTTGTTTACTAAAACCATGATGACTAATTAATTTAATTTTCACTTTTAACTTCAATTATTTATGTAGTAATTGATATGTCGTAATTTGAAGCATCAAATTAGGCTCTCCATTACACTTGAAGAGCTTATTCTCAAACAATTTGGATGTCTTTTTTCATGTTTTTATTTAGTTTTAGCTTTTTACTTGAATAAGTGATTTTTTATGATTTAGCTATTTTTGAAACTCGAGTTGGCCAAATGCGCCATAGGGAACCTAATGAGTGAATTGAGTGTTGTACGAAGTCGATGGTGACTCGAACATGAAGAAAACATCACCTAGAAAGGGGTATCATGATATCGAAGCATGAAAGTTGTGATACCTCTAATAGTGTTGAAATGAGAAGAACTGAGGCCATCTTTAGTGGTATCGCGATACTAGCCATGGGTATTGAGATACCGAGACACCCAAGGATCATTCATTTCAAGACTATCGTGGGTATCGCGATACTAGAGCCTAGATATCTCGATACCTTGTCGAGCAGAGACAAAATATTAGAGCAAGGATAATCCTTGTCCAACCTCAACACCAATCAAAATTAGACACTGAGGAGCATTTTGGTAACAAAAATTGGGTTGTAATTAGCTGAAAAGCTATCTTTTGGCTAGGAGAAATAAAGAATTTCACATTCTTCAACTTTTATCGTCTTTTTAGCTTAGGGTTTAGTTACTTTCTTCATCTTTTTAGGGTTTAAGCTTCAACTTTTCTTTTTTTTTTTGGTTAAGTAGGTAGCTAGTTAGTTAAGTATACTGTAGCTTGGTGCTAATTGCTATTTAGTACCTTAAAATTTCTTTGCATTTTCACTTTAATCCTTAATTTTAATACAACTCAGCTTTATTTTATTTTTATCTAATAAAATATCATCTTTTGTGCTTTTCTTTACCACCATTGCTGTCATTGTTGTTTTCTTCAAGTTTTTGCAAGAATGCTTGAGTTTTTATCAACTTTCTCTTGAGTTTACTTTGATGTTTCTTTTGCTTGAATGTTGGATAATTGCTTATTTAGAAGTGGATGTGAGTAGCTAAATCCTAGATGGTTGGCTGATAAAAATGTTGTTTAGTTAATTTTTGGTTTAAGGACTAAATCGTAAAATCTGAGCTAAATCGAATAGGCTTTAAAACTTAGGGTTGATGCCCCTAAAGGAAAATTTAGATGAGTGAGACCGATAGGATATCTCATCGAGCACCAATTTGATAGTCCCAAATTAATTTGGTGAGGTCGAGAGATAAAGTAGACTAATTTGTCTAACTTGGTAAAATTAAGTCAATTTAGGAGTGCATGCGATTTAGATCCTTAATCTGAAGATTAATTAACAATATGGAAGTCAACCAACTACTATCTGTTATTAATTTATTAATTTTGTAATTTTACTTATGTTGCAATCTAGACCTTGTTAGTAATTAGGAAACAATTAGCATAATTAACCTTAATTATGGTTTGTCGTAATATGACACTTAGTGAGTAGTTAGCTAGACTCCTTAATTGCATACCAATCGTTTAAGGATCACTTAATCCTTGACTCCTATGGGTTCGATCTTTAGAATACTCGGGGTGTTCCATTGAACATTACAAATATTACAATTGACCTGTCACACTTGCAAATATTGTATTATATTTGATTGTTCAGTGTTGATTCTTCACCTCAGTGTTCACACATAGGTGAAAAAAGTGATCAAGTTGTTGGCACCATTGCCAAGGAGTCGATGGATGATTAGTGATTTTTATGTGATTATTGCATGCGTTTTAGGGAGATAATTAACCAAAACTAAGTCTATAGATGCAATATTTCTTTTTTGTTGTGTTTGTTTGTTATTTTATTCGAAAGTTATTTGTTGATTCGTTGGTGTTCTTTTCTTTTACAGTGGTAGCATATGACATGGATTAGTAACGGGATCATACCATTCGAATCAGAAATGAAAAGGATCTTAACACACACTCGAAGGGGCCAACTTTTGAGTGGGGCCCAACCTTCACCGATAGACCCATCAATTGCCAATCTTTTGATTGACAATTCCAGAGTAGAGGAACGCACACCCACACTTCGCCAAAGACAAATAAAGCAATACATGTTGCAATACTACGCCATGCCAAACCTAGACACAGTCTAAGGGAGCATTAATCATCCTGCGATTAATGCAAACAACTTCGAGATAAAACCGATGATGATCCAGATGATTCAAGGGAACCTTTAATTTCAAAGGTCGATGAACGAGGATCCTAACCAACATCTTGAGCGATTCCTAACCTTATGTGACATCTTTAAGTATAACAGGGTATCCGATGACACCATATGTATTCAGTTATTCCCTCTCTTTAATTGATGACGATATTATGTGGTTAGACTCACAATAGATAGATTTAATTAGTACATGGGACGAGTTGGCCAATCGATTCCTAGCCAAGTATTTCCCCCCTAAGCAAGACCATGAAGTTGTGGATGGATATCACAAACTTTCGCCAACTTGAGGGGGAGTCACTATATGAAGCATGAGAGCACTTCAAGTTAATGCTACGTAAGTACCCCTATCATGGTTTGCAAGATTGGTTATAATTGCAAACATTTTATAATGGGTTTAATGGGAACTTGCAATTGAGTCTCAATGGGTCGTCCGCGGGGGCGTTCATGTCAAAAACTTACACTGAGGGATGTCAATTAATCAAAGATATGGAAATGAACTCTAGTATGTGACCAACTGATTTATTCATATACTAGGCTAAGTAGTTGATCATGAATGTGGTTGGCAATGAGGACAAGCTTCAACCAATCCTCGAGAGGCTTAAAAACTTCAAAGTTAGCTCGACTCGACCACAAATACCCAACTAGCCTATTCTAACAAATGCAAATGTAAGGCACGAAAATGAAAGTACATGTTGGGCCGACCTCCACGACAATACTTATGCTAAGGTAAACTACCTAGGGAATGTGGGGTGTAATTCGTATTCCAACACCTATAACTCGGGGTGTGAGGTCCCCCTAATCTTAAGTGGGGAGGGAACCAAGGAGGAACCTCCAATCAATGAGTGGCTTACTTCAATGAACCTTGACCTAACCCTTCGTACCAACCCGCGTAGCCATATAATCAACTCAAGAGGTCGATAGGATGCCCGCCTGTTGTAATGACCCTCCTATACCCATCCGAGCGAGTAAACTTGAAGAATGAATGCATTCGATGCAAGTGAAGATGCACCAAATGCAAGGTCAATTGGACCAAATCCTTTAAGTGTTGCAAAACAACGCCACATCTAGTATCCCTAGCAACACTGAGCCCAACTCAAAAAAGGAGGGAAGGAACATGCCAAGGCTTATTACTCTCTGATCCAAAGTAGTAATTAAGGAACTAGTTAGACCAGTAAGTGAGGAAAAGGTAGGAGAGAAAGAAAATAACACTCGCACTCATAGTGTTGGAGATAGAGTGGGAGAGAGTGTAGAAGAGAAAGTTGAACCAAAACAGCCTAAGCTTAAGGATAAGCCAACCATACCACCTAGCCAAGCACATGGACCCTTCCTGACTAGGCTAGAAGAAAGAAAGAAAAGAGAGAGCGAGGAATCTCTAAGTTTCCTCAATATGTTTAAGGCATTAAATGTTAACCTTCCTTTACTTGAACTCCTAGAAAAAATGCCCGAATATGCCAAATTCTTTTGAGAAGTGATGTCTAAAAGGAAAAAAAAATAGGAAGAGGGGAACAAATTGCTCTAAATGTCGAATGTAGCATTGTAGTGTCTAGAAAAGTCCCACCAAAAATCAAAGACCCAAGTAGTTTCACCATATCAATAGGATAGGAAGGGTGAAATTTGGAAAAGCCCTTTGTGACCTTAGGGCTAGTATTAACCTTATGCCTCTATCAATTTATCGTAAGTTAGGGTTAGGGACCTCAGTGAGTTTACATTTAGCTGACCATTCATTAGTCCGTGCCAAGGGAGTCCTTGAGGACATGTTAGTTAGATTCCAACAATTCATTCTTTCAATAACCTTTATAGTGATGGATTTTGAGGAAGTGACACAAGTCTCAAGGCCCATTTCAGGCCCATGGATGTGATGAGCTTACACTACCTCAAGGCCCAATAACAAGGTCAAAGGTCAAGCAAATAAAACTAAGATTCGATCAAAGCTATTATGTGAGGATGAATCTTTTTGATGAAATGAGGAATGATAAATGCACAGAATGGGTGAAATGTATTAAAGTCAATTCAATCAAGCTATCAATTTTCAAGTTGAAAAGATTAGTCAACATGTGAAAATTTTTTGGATGAGATCCAGGTATTTATGGATTAATATGTATCCATAGAGTTTAAGGACCTATCTCTTAGCTTCGAAACGCACTTTGAATCACACAATATTGAGTTCGGGAACTCAAGTTATGACTGTTTTAGTGAAGACTGCGTGGACAAAATTTTTGGAGGGGATTATTATGAAATTTACATATTTCATGCTTTTAGTTCAAGTTTAAACCATATTGGGTTCGGATTTTAGGTTTAATTTTTATTATATATGTGTCCAATATTGTATTTATCATCTCTTATTATTTTATTATTCTGAACTTTTTTATGATTATTAAGTATTTTAAGTTATTTAGGAGTTTTATGTTAACAAGAAAATTTAGTTTAAAACTACTTCTTGTTTAGGTTAATTAGAGTTCTAGTATACGTAAGAGTTTTATTTAGATTTATTTAGCTAGCCTATATAAAATTCTTTGCATTATACACAATTCAATGAATTCATTCATTATTCACTTTGAGTTAATAAAATTCTCTTTGAGTTTTCTTTTTAAGAATTTCTCTGACGTTTTCTTATAGAAGAGTTTAACAATCTTTCCAGATTGTGAGAATCATTTTCAAACTTTTTCTTTCCAAGTTTTCTTTCTTAGAGGAGAAATTAGAGCCATTTGAAGGGGGTTGTAGATTCTTCTTATTTCCAAGGCTCCTTAGGACTTCTATATGCCACGTTCCATCTTTTCCATCTATCTTCTTTATTATCTTTTTTATTGTTCTATTCTTTTATTTATTGTTCTATTTTATTTATCTTAGTTATATATTTTAATTGCTTTCTTTAATTTTTTTTAATTCGTTTGCGTTTTAGGTTGTGTCAAAATCCAAGTTTCTTTCCAAATATCTAGAGACCTAAGTCAAATTCACGACTTGGACAAACTTACGATCATGTTCCACACTCATCTATATTAGGAGGACTTGGAGATTCCAATTCTATTAGGGAGACCATTTCTGGTGACCTTTAGAGCCACCATCGATGTAGGAAAAAGGGAATTGACTATGGAAATCGATGGGGAGGTAAAAGTCTTTAAGTGTGTCGATTCTGACCACAACTCTAAGGAAATGTCACCCTCTCTGGGGTATGAGTGCAAAGCCATTAATCAGTCATTTTGTCATGCTAGTAACCTTGCAACTTGTGTGAAGTGGTGTGAAATTGCAAGGCTAAAATCAACACCAAGAAGGATTAGAAATCTTAATAAAGTTATGATATCTTGGCGATCCTCGAGTGGCCTCAGTCAAGCGAAGAACAAGAGGCACATCAAAGTGTAGAAGACATTGAGCAAACATCACTTTGATTACATAACAGATCACCCTGAAGATTATTTGTAATCCATCCTTAGGCAATTAAATTGAACTTGTAAATAATTGAATGATTCAAGCATAGACTCCGTTTAATTTTTCTGTTTTGTGTAGGTTTTAAAATTGTTGCATGTTAAATTTTATGATTTTGTAGGTTAAATTTTTGTGTAGTTGGGAGTTAGGATGAAAAATTAGGAAATTTCTTAGTACCATAAAGTGGTATCATGGTACCCCGGGTAGTTTTGAGGGAAGGCTAAAACTCTATTGGATATCGCAATACTGACCCTTAAATATCGCGATATCCCGAGTAGTTTCAAAATAAAATTTTGGCCTTACCATACAGTGGTATTGTGATACTAATCACTTGGTATCGTGATACCCTATACAGTTTTAAAATTTGAAGTTAAAAAATTTCAAGGATATTGCAATACCCAACTTCAGTATCGCGATACCCCTGTTGGGTTTTGCAAAATACTTGTTTTGGGTATTGCGACCCAAGTGTTTTCACCATTAAAACCCCAAAACCCCTAAAAAATCCCCAAATATTCCTTATTTGCAAACCCTAACCCCCTTTAAACATCTTTCTTTCTATTTTCCTCTTAATTTTCTCTCTAATATTTTCATCTTTTTGCTTTGGCTTCGTTAGTTTTTATTTTTTCTCTTCTAATTTTCAAGGTTCTTCCATTAGTTGGGAACGACAACACCACAACGGAGCAAACCGAGTAGTCCCCAACATCATCAATCACTTACGATTTAAAGTTCCTAATATCTTATTATTTCTATTTGTTGTTATTTTTGCAAAAAATCGATTGATTTTTAGTTTTCCAACAAATTGATTTAAAGTTTCTACTCTCTTATTCTCTCTTATTCTTTCTAGTTCAGTTCCATGGGTGGTGGAGTCGCCAATTATGCTCCGCGTGGGGCAATGGAATTGCTCGGTCGATTCTGTCACCACCCTCGCTTTACAACATAAATTCGTAATTAGGTGGGGGAAATAAATACTGACCTTTCCATCCACCACACATTTCCTCATCTCCTTGAGAATCCATGTTCCTAGGCAGATTCGCTTAGGCTATAAAATTGAAAACAACAATATAGCTTGAAAGATGTTAACCATGTTAGTATTAAGTATAGGGCTAACACGGGTGCAAATGAATTGCATCCATCTTTTGGCTAGTGGGAACATAATTACTTGATTGAAAGATAAAGGAAAATTCTTGTACGGTTCCCTTTTCCATTCTCTCATATTTTCAATTAAATAGGCTAAAAAGGCATCCATATCGACATTATGATAAATTTGTAAATTCATTTCCTCAATTTCGTCATTTTCGTAAAATAAGACGCCATAATAGTCACAAATTTTTCTAGGGGAGATGTTAATTCCCTTGTTGCGGACAATCACCCAAGCTACAGTACAATATTTTAAGTTGGAGTAAAACTCCAAAACAAAAGGAATTATTGTGGGTGCTTTTGGAAACAAACAAAAATTGTGCCCTCACCCATGTAACTCTCTGAGTAGGGTCACACAGCCAAGTCACACTCCCATGTGCCAAGCCGTGTAACTCTTGAAATAGTTCCACACGCCCGTGTGTCAGGCCGTATAACTCTCGAAATAGCTCCACACGTCTGTGTGCTATGCCATGTAACAGCCTAACTTAAATGCAATAAAACCTACAGGGGACACATGACTGTATTGCCAGGCCGTGTGTCACACACGGCTGAGTCACACGTCTATGTCTCAGGCCATATAGACATGAATTTGGCCAAAAACAAGTCATTTTCTACTCCAACTCATGCATACATTTATAGGCCTTTTTGAGCACATAAACAAGACATCAAAACAAGACCAAAACCTATATGAAATGACCAATTCAATAGTCTAAGATCATTAAACCAATATGCCATACAAGGCACCTCAAACCCATTCATTCACAACTTACTTAAACATGCCTATATTTGATCACATTTTCATCATTAAACATAATTCAATTTCTAACATATCATGCCAAAAATGTGACCATAAACACTTCATCACAATCATACCATTTGAGTCATAACATTCATGCATCACAAGTATCAAAATGACACAATCCAACCAACATCAAATGGTACCAAAAAAACTTATACATGCCAAAAACATCATTTAAACATTCAACTAAACATCATTATAAGTCCACCTATACATGCCATTATAACCTTGGCCAAAACATCAAAAACTACCAGTATTTATGCTGGATAGTGTGATAGATCTCTGACGAGCTTCTAAACCGATCGAGCTTCCGATTATCTATAAAACATAGGAAGGAAAACTACGTAATCATATAATGCTTAGTAAGTTCATAGAACATGAAATATAGTTTACCATTTTACCTAAATAACATTAAGTATAAGTAAAATGTAATCTAACCACAAGCTTGGCACAAGCCTAAGCACCATAATCAATACCCAAGTTAGTGCATTCATACAGAATTCACTTGAATTAAACATATGATAATTCATTTCCATGGAAACATACATCATTTGATTCATTCTTCATTTTCATGAACATAAGCATACTTCCATTAGAAACTTACCATTTCAATCCTTTTCATTACCCGTGGAACCATTTAGAATATCATCGGATACTTGGGAAAGCTTACACGAAATGTGCTTAAACATATAACCATAACATCTCCTGTACATCATTGCTCACATGAGCTGTGAAATGGGCTTCCTCACAAGAGCTGTAGGTTGGAATGTAGGCTACATGATGCTGCTCACACAAGCAGTGGAGTATCCACAACAAATGCAGGACCTCAGCCATCGGTAGGACATTCAAGACTAGCACCCGACACATGAAATCCCTAATGACATGTCATTTGTATCCTACGACATCCTAAGGTTCAACCGGGACTCATTAACCGTCATGGAATTTTTTCAGATATACATTGATTAATAACATTATAAATACATAATAACATACAATTGAATAACATAAACATAGTAATTCGTACATACGAACTTACCTTGACGATTAGAGTGTAAAAAAGAAGTCGATTAATCCGAGGCTTTCACTTTTCCCCGATCTAAATCTGTACAAGGTCTATCTTGATCTAAATAGACAAATTCAATCTATTTAATACTTCTATTATTCAATTTAGTCCATATTTCATATTTTTGTAAAATTACTATTTTTCCCTAACATTTTAACTTTTTACAATTAGTCCTTAAGCTCATAAATTGAAATTTAAACATTTTAATCCTCTTCTCATGCTAGCCGAATTCTCTAGGGACATAAATCAATCCATACAAACAATCATTTCACAAATTTACCATGAGCTTTTATCATTTTTACAAATAAGTCCCTAAATACCATTTTCATCAAAAATCACTTTACAAAACTTGTTTATTTATCAACAAGGACTCATAATCTTTCATTAAACATCAAGAATCACACAAGAGTATTCATGAAACAACTTTAAATCTTTAACAATTTTGCAAATTGATCATTGGGCTAGCTAGATTAAGCTACAACGACTTCAAAAACATAGAAATCATTAAAAACGAGATCAAAAATCACTTACATGCAATGAGAAAGCTTGGCCGAACTTTCAAGATTCTTCAATGGTGTTTTCTTACCCTATTTTTGGTGGTGAATTAATTTTAAAAAGATGAGCACTTATTTTTCCTTTATTTGTTTTATGATGATTTTACTAATTACCATATTAACCTTACTTAATAACCAAACAAAAGCATTAAACTCATGCCCATATTGGTCCACTATCACTTTAATTGGTCTAATTACCATACAAGTCCTTCAGTTTAAAGTTTCATAGCCATTTGACACCTTTAACTAATAGAACTCTACTTTTACACTTTTTATGATTTAGTCTTTTTCACTTAATTGAGCATGCAAACGTCAAAATTTCTTAATGAAATTTTATACAACCTTAATAACATCCCATAGACATTAAAATAATAATTTGCTCATCGGATTTGTGGACCCAAAACCACTGTTCCGATTTCATTGAAAATAGGTTGTTGCCAAGCATATGTCAAAATTATGAATACGTAATCAATTCATTTGTCATTTATTTCACTAGCAAATTAACCTCAACATTTATAACATTCCATTACTTAAGATATGCCATAAAACACTCCTTTAAC
>CM025144.1:10894952-10914380 GCA_013467495.1 Gossypium gossypioides | reverse complement strand
GAGCAACCCTAAGTTTTTGTTCATTTATTTGAAAAGTTTTTTCTCTTTCTTCAACATCATCTTCCTCCTACCATTGTCCATCTCCTCTCTCGTCTCTGCAAATCAGTTTTTTTCTTTCTTTTTCTTCTCTTCTCTCACCGCCCTGTCCGCTGGTACTGCGCCCCAAATTTCCGAGTCCGGGTGACGAAGGCTGCAGCATTCCTCATTTGATAATACAGCAGAAATGAGAGAAGGCTATTCAATACTTCTTGAACTTTCTGATGTTGACCCTTTCTTTGACAAGAAAAAGGTTAGAGAATGCGGTAAACTTGTTTTAGCCTCTTTCATTTTCTTTACCAGAATAATTTGATTTTGGGATTTCCTTTCAAGTGTTACTAGTAGTAATCGCTACTCTCTAGAGTAGTGAAGATGAATAAAATGTGAACTTTGGCAATATGCAACTGCCTCCATTTTAAGCGTGTATGGTGTGTCTGATTTGTGTTTATCAGATACGTTTAAGTAGAGAAATATAAACTAGACTGACATGTAATAAAGTTTCTAAATTAGTTGATGATGAAAATGTTCTATGTTAACAAACTGTTCTTTCCCATGTTTGATAGAGATTACTCAATGATATGGGATTTGATGTCAAGGAAATTGTACATATTAAGAGCTCTTTGGATCGTGATTCACTAAGTACTACTTTGAATCAAATGCTACAGATAGCTAGAATCATACATTTAGATGAGGTAAGTTGCTAATTTCCTCTTTATAGCCATTGGTATTTACTGTGAATCTATGAAGGGAAATTTTTTTTTTTTTAAATTCTTTCTTGCTTCAACTTGTAATCTCCTTTTGTGAGATGAGGGTCAAATAATTTGATGAACTTTATCTTCCTCAGGGATCATTCTTCCCTTTTAGCTTTTACTTATGTATCTTGATTATGTAGTCTAATCAAGGAAAATAATGTGGTGTGGTTTAGGGAGAAAACAACAGTAATCAAAATATTTAGAATCGTAAACTGAGTTAGAAAGAAGTTAGAACTCTAGAAGACGTAGGGTTATAGAAAACCTCTAGTTTCTATTACTTGAGAGATAATAATATCTAGTAATTTGGCACACGCATTTATGTATGTAATGAATTAATTTTGAAGTATTAATATTAGTCTTTTCTTAAAAGTTTTTGATAATTTTTTACTTGACTGTAATTTTAATAGATAAAAGAGAAATATATTAATAGTTATGTGCTACCATACATACAATAAAAATGTAAAAAGTAACATACCTCAATACCATATGTATGGAGAGGCAAAAAGGGAATAATTATGGAAGATTAAAAAGTTTGAATGTTGTGAGTAGTTGTTAAAGTTGTGAAAAGTAGTAGTTTATTCTGTAAGTTAGTCATTAGTGAGTTCTTTTTTATTCAAAAAAGAATAGTTAAAAATTATTGAGTTACTTTTATAGCCTATTTTCATTATCTATACTATTACTTAAATTTAACTTTTTTGACATTTTTTCAATTGAGTTGGTGTTTGGTTAACTAGTGATGCCAATTAATTCACACTTGGCATGCTTGGTCCTTATTAATCAATGATCATAAATGGCATGAATTGGTGTCACCGAGGACAACATTTAGAGCCCAAGCATCAAGTTGATTGTCAATTAGCGCTGTTGCAAATCTGCCAAAACCAGCTTTCATGTTCAATAAATTTCTGAGTTGAATTTTCTTTCAATGTAGAGCATTGACATAGTTTGCCACTCTCTCATTCTAGTATTTTGATTCTACCTTAAAAAGTTCTTTTCTAGCTACTAGGAATCATTTGCATGTTTTGTAGTCTATTAGGTGGGTTTTACAGACAAGTAAGCCAAAGAGCAACATTTGTACCATATCCATTTTCAAGAAGTTGATTAATGCATTGTTGTTCTCCTGCCAAATTTTTTTGGTCATTAAACATGCAAGACATTTGCACTCTCGCTTTAATGTAGCCTCCTAGCTTTTTTTACCTCAAAATCTAGACCAAAATTAACTAATCGTCTGCATATGTTGTGGACAACTCTATTACTCCGCTTCTACTTGCTTAACACATGTAACCTTTGAGCATCCATTTGATAATTCTTGTATCAAATGACCTGGCAATCTCCTTCTATACTTGGGAATTGGACTAAAGCATAGATTATCCAAGGAAACATCATCCATTGCCCATGTTCCATTAGCAGGTTGCTTTTGGCACCTCACAGAATAATTCTCGAGTTGGTACAAGTGGTGAAGGGACTTGAAACTCAACTATTGTCACTTGCCAGGCTGTATTATAGTTTGTTTCTGATCCAATTCTAAAGTAATAACCCTTGAAACAACATTGCGAAACACACTAAACAATGAATTCGCATTCATGAGATAAGAAAGATAACTTAATTTGGTATATTGCATTGCAGCTCCTTAATATGATGCAAATTCATTCGCAAAGCACTTCCAAAGGCCATTTGGCAATAAATTTCTTTGGTGAAAGCATTGAACTATCATTACAACTTCCAATAAAACATCATATGTTAGTTTCTGCAATAGAACAACACTTGAGATTATTCTCATTTCAATTAGTTGAATAGTGTGTGCATAGTTTAACTTTGCCAACAAGTTCATGTTTTGGCTCACAATCTAGTGACCTCATAAATGATATATTGGAGCATAAATGAGCTAGGCTAAGAGTTTTAGACACATAATTGTTGTTCAGACAGCTAGGAAAGAATTGTGCCAAATGGTTAATAGAATATCCTCATTCATACCTCTTTCATGAATTTCATTCATTAGTAAATGACTCACACCATTAAAATCTAGGTCTTGAGCCAACTGTCAAAGTAATATGCCAGTAGTGCAAAACAATCGTGTTTGAGCGGAGTGCTTTAACTCAATCTGATAACCAATTATCCCACCAACGCTCTCCCCCTCCCTTTTTTTTTAAGAGATTCTAGCACATCTTGTTTCTCTAGAAACCATTAGAACTTGATTTCTAAAATGACTTTTGTAAACTTAGCTTTTCATGTTGGATGCAAGTAATTTTTCTTCAAAAGATTGCATCACCTTCACATTGTTACTTGCCTCCAAACTTTCCAGTTTATTCTTGAGTTGAACATTGAGTTTTCTCTTGGTGATTTTATTGTGGAAATTGAATTGGTTTTATGTACTCCAAATCATCACCTGAAGTTAAGTTTCATGAGGTATCCAAGAGATTTCCTACTCGGCTCCAATCAACGTCTTCTCTCCTCCTTTGAACAACTAGAGACTCTCCTTGAATTGAATACACATCAATTTCTTCACTTTCTTTATGATATTCATCATAGCTAGGTTCCAACATATCATAATTGTACTCTTCTGCATGCTTTTTGCCATGTGAATTAGCGATTCCACCCTCATTCAATTCAAGGGCATACACCAACTGCTCCTCCAATCCACCTCATACCATAGGGTTTGTGGGTCTAGCATCATGAAGTTTTCTTCCTTATTAAAATCAGATATGTTGGTGAGATTACCCTCCAATACGTCGAACTTCTTGTGGGAACCTTTTAGAATCTCCATCTGGGTTCCCACTTTTCTTGTTGCGGCCAAGCATAAATTGCATGTAGCTATTCTTCCATTGCACATTGTATCATAGCCAATTCTTTTCTTGATCTTGATTTCCTGTTCCTCGAGCTTTAATGCATCCTACAATCGCTTAAAAGCAAACCCTAATATAAACCCTAGGATCTAGTTAGACTTTGATGCCAAAATTTGGTATGGTTTAGGGAGAAAAAAGCAGTAATCAAAAGAATTAGGATTGTAAAACGAGTTAGAAATAAATTGGAATTCTAGAAAATGTAGGTTACACAAAGTGTCTAATTTTTGTTACAACTTATTATAATAGGCTTTCTTGCAAATAAAGTTTTAATCATGGCCCTAGATCTAAACACTAAGATGACTAATAATCCTAGCCCTCTATCTTTACATCTAATAATAAATAAAACAAATAATAAAATTTCTTTATTAAAAAAGGGTTCCTGCACCATTAAACCAAAATTGGTGTGGTTTAGGGACAGAACAACAGTAATTGAAAGAATTATGTCTGTAGAACGAGTTAGAAATATGTTGGAACTCTAGAAAATGTAGGGTTATAGAAAGCCTCTCGTTTCTGTTACTTGAGGGAAATAATAATAGTAATAATAATGATGATGATGACAACAATGATGGTAATTAGGTCTGTAAATTTTGTACTGCTTATTTATTGTAGGCTTTCTTGCAAATAAAGATTTATTCATAGTCCTATGTTTAAACCTTACTAATAACTAGTAACCCTAGTCTCTTATTTTTATATTTAATAATTAATACATAAAACAAATAATAAAATGGCATAAATAAAAAAGCTCCTGCGTCAAAATGGCACTAAACAGGTTGTCCTAGGGATCCTCCGATGCCAAAGAAAGTTGCATCACCTTATAGAAAAGTGAGCCTAGGTGCACCAGGCATATGCCTAATCAATGTGCCTGGCCTGAAGGGGTTTGAGGTTTTTTTGTTCTCTGACACTAAAGCGCAATGCCTAGGCTCATTGTAACTAACGAGGCCACAATGGGCAATGAGGTGCCAAGAGACAGATTCACAAAGTCCCTTCAATAATATATTGAACTTTGAATAAATAATGATATGCAATGGGCTTCTGGGATGCAGGTAGAACTTTATTTTGGTCAAATCGGCGGACTGGGATTTTACAGCCCCAGGAATGAGATGGAGGCTCAAAATTTCATCCTTTCACTTATCAAAAGCGCCTTATCCCATCATGTACGCATGCAAACACGTGCTCTGCAAGATCTGCGAGATGCACTTATTAATAGGATTCATGAGTTAGGAACTGAGTTTAAAGTGGAGAATAAAATTGATATAAACTACAAGTGTGATAAAGAGAAGTGTTTATTACAGTGGGCTGAAAACAATGGTGCAAAAACAAGATTGCAGATAGCTTGTAAGTTCAAGACTGAATTGCTTTTTAGTGATTTCTTGTTAATTAGTTTCCTGGCCTTATCATGTTTTGTTTTTCCTTTTTCCTTTTATCTGTTTTAATACTATTTGGACCCCACATAATAGTTCTTTAACATTCAAAAGAAGCTTCAATACCACAAAATGGAATTTTCAAAACTCGCTTTGAAAGAAAAGAAAAGAAAGTCCATGCTTTAACTATTGTCCTTTTCTTGCATTGGCTTTCATACAGATGTTGAAGGAGCTGGTAGAGGAGCAATTGCGATGGAAGATATGGAAGTTGGGGACATTGCTATGGAGATTCCTGCATCTATTACAATCTCTGAGGATCTCGTATATAAATCTGACATGGTATATTTCATCATTTCAATGAATATGTATCACTAGCTTATTATTAGTTTTTTCCCCAAGTTTGATTTAATATCTTTCAAAAAGCACCTAAGTTGAAAAGAGAGGCGTATTGAACTTGATAGATTTCTGGATATAATATGGTTATTCCACATTGACACCATGTTATGATTCCCGTTTTTTCAGTAATCTGCTGGCATAGTAATCCCCATACACTCGTGTAATTAAATTGAGAAAGAGGACAAACAATATAACCATCACCCAAAAATTTTATTGTCCCCATATTCTGACTTCTAATGTAGGAGGCAAGTAAACTCTTCATCTCATACACAAAAGATATTACAATGTCTTATTGTTTTGTCAATAAACCATCTGGTTTATGTTCACTTATACATGGTATAAGCTACTGTGGGGTGGCAATGACTTCATAGAACATGGCATAAATAAAGCGTAGATATTTTAATACTGGCTGAGGATTTTACTTTATTGCAGTATCAAGTATTAGAGAAGATTGATGGAATGTCATCTGAGACTATGTCATTGTTATGGAGCATGAAGGAGAGGCACAACTGTAATTCGCAATTCAAGATGTACTTTGATACACTACCAGAAAATTTTAACACAGGTTTGACCTTAGCTGTGATGAACATAGTTGATGATATCTAGATTGTAGCAAGTTGGTTTTATTTCTTTCAAATAGTTACCAGATTCTCTCTCATAAGGATAAAGTGAATGAGCTGAATGCTATTTTGAATTTAAAAATGTATCTTTTGAGTATTATTTTGTTCTTGAATTTTACTTCCTGAGGAATTTATTGATGCTGATGACTTCTAAACATGGTCTAATGTAGTAGATTCACTGTCTCTGTTATTTGTAATCTGTTCTTATTTCTCTGTTCAATTGTAGTAGATTCACTGTCTCTGTTATTTGTCATCTGTTCTTATTTCTCTGTTCAATTGTGAAGCCAAAAACCTTTTCAATGGACCCTGAAAGAAAGAGCATCGTCTTGGTGGGGTCATAAAAAATGTTCCAGGTCTCATCAACCAACTCTTGTACAATAATTGTTCTGAGAAGCGATGTAAGATGGCAGATGGTGATGGAAGTTGTATATATCACCTTTACCTACAGGATAGGAGGTCGATTCTGTTTTGATAGATGCAGGCTTATGAATTCTTTTGTTAACCTGAATCAGCCATTGACTTCAGGTCCCCCCAACTGGGTGGGAAACCGCTTTGACTATAGTGATCCTCAGAAAGAATAATATGCACTTTCCCTCAAAAGGAGGAGCATACCAACTCTACCAAATTTTTAGCCTTGTTATAATGATACACTTAAACCTGGCTAATGCTGAATTTGACCAAGGACCAAACAAGCTTTTTGTGCCTTGTATAGCACTCTGAAACATGTTAGCAATCTCTTCTTTGAGGAGTATGAGTAGGTTTTTGAAGTGCTTTGTACTAAGTAGACAAACTAATTGGCAGTGTTTACATGTTTCATCTACTGCCCTGAAAACATTTAGTAATTCCAGATAGTGTAGTGGATGCTTCAGAACCCAGGGTAAACCCTTTCAACAAGAATTTGCTCCATTTCACTGCCATTGACTGCATTACCAGCATCATTAGCCAAGAGATAGTGTCGAAAATTGCATCTTTTACATATTATACTACAATATCATGGATTCTTGTGGGATAATATGAAATTATATCACTAAACCATGGATAGTGTAGATGCTGTTTCTCTTTGCCTTCCCTTCTTTCTTTTGTTTTCTTATTTTATTTATTAATTTCTCCTAGTCAGAACTAACTGAATAATCTGGAGCTAAAGTTTGTTCTGAATCATGTATGCAGTAATTAGCTAGAAGGAATCTAAAATACTTGCACAAGAAATGAGTAGTATTAGCCGTTTTATCTGTATGTGATAATGAAGTTTTCCTGTCTTTGATACTAAACTTTCTGTACTCTCTAGGATATGCTATCAATGATAATTTGCAATAAGGATGAGGAAGAAGCATTTCTTATATCAGACAGTCAGGGTGGAGGAATAGCCCTGGTTACATTTTATTTATTTGGAAAATTTTATAAAATAAGACATGCAACACAAGACATTGTGCTAACTCTCATTTTCATTAAGGTGCATTAGCAAACCCATATTCTGTAAATCAATATATCCTAATTATTGATAACGATGTTGATTTTGAAATTGAAGATCTAATAGATACAAATATAGAAGACACCATCTTTTCCCTTTTCCTGTGACTTGATTGTATAAATTAATAAATGTTTTAACCTTACTCAAAGATAGTAATAGTGAGACTAATATAAATTTTATGTGCAATATGTATAGTCCTATATATTATCTTTTTACCTGTTTTAATGTGGAAGACGTATTTCTAATTTTTTGACCTCAAATTTCCACCACTTCTTTGTCGTACAGGATTGAGCTTTGGAGTTGAAGCAATCATGGCTTTGGATGGAACTTTGCTATTTGAAGAGATAATGCAAGCAAAAGAGGTTATCCTTTATTGAACTGTCCAATATGTATACTGAGTCTACCTTAGAGTTATGGCTTTCTTTTCTGATGGGAATAGGATGATGAACTTGTGGAAAGGATCTAGATGTTAGAGGAGGTGTGCATTTCGGTTTTTGATGATTTTAAACTATTATTTTACTCAACATTTTGTGGCATCATATTAAAATTGGATCGCTCTAACTAGTTTTAGGTTGGATGACTAATAGTGTCAGAGCTTCAGTTTCTTCTTGCCTCATTTGTGTCTTCTGCATGATAAGCTTATTTTCCTTAGTTAATTTATTAGGCATACACATGTGGCGTTATTTCTATCACATGGTATTTTCATTAGTTACTCTATTAGGCATACAAAGGTGTTATTTCCATCACTTGTTATTTTGCCTTGATTGGATTTGTGCATCTATAGCCAAGTGGTTTTAAACTTTGAATACATAACTATTGTCTAAGTGCCTTCTAAGTACCTGTAGACCTGGTTGATTTAAGAAATATATTATGTTTACCTAACTTCATTAATCTTGTAATATTAATTAGGGTAATTCAGGAAACTGTAACTATTATCTATGATAAATGCTTTATGTTGAGAAATGTTAACATTTTTCTAAATATAACGTATGACCTTTCTTCCTTTTTGGTCTTTCCCTAATTTGCAGCATTTGCGTGTTCAGTATGATGAGTTATTTCCTGCACTATCCAAGGATCATCCTGATATATTTCCACCAGAGCTCTATACATGGGAGCAGTTTTTATGGGCTTGCGAGCTCTGGTATTCTAACAGCATGAAAATTATGTTTGCTGATGGAAATCTGAAGACTTGCTTGATTCCTGTTGCAGGCTTCCTCAATCATTCTGTAAGTCACTCAATTTCTTGTTATTCACCATCCACAATTTGTTATTTCATTTGATGCTAGATGATTAAGGTACAACTTGAAGCTATAAGAGACGGTCTTGTGTACTGTTGAACTTCACGAATTAGGAAGAACCTATTTGGAAGGAGTTTATCAATCCTTAACATGCGAAGTGCATATGTATCTTGAGCTATGCTTACCTTTGTGGTGTTTGGCTGTTTATCAAATTTTCCCTAGTGTTGTTGCTACTACAACAACTATACCAGTTGTTCAGCTGTATGTACTAGTACGGACAATTTTAGTTTTTCCTTAATTATTTAGTTTGATATTATATGTTTTTCTTAAACTTGTCTTCGCGACCATTTTAAATAGGCACAATCAATTTATAACCCAAAATATTTAGGCTTTCAAAATTTTCTGTCTTACGTGTATATATTAAGATTCACTCTTATCTGATTTGCATCCTTTTATAAGTTTTTATTCTAGTTTATAATCTGGTATAGGGTATGGTTCTTTACAGTTACATCCGCATATAGTTCACTATGGCAAAATTGATTCTACAACAAATTCCTTGAAGTTCCGTCTTTCAAGACCTTGCAGTGTTGGGGAACAATGCTGTCTTAGTTATGGAAATTTCTCTGGTTCACACCTAATTACCTTTTATGGTTTCTTACCACAAGGAGACAACCCTTATGATGTGATTCCATTGGGTAATTTCTTGCATCCCCTACATATGTTAAGCATATTTGAGGCTATATTTCGCTTAGTTTGTATATGCAGATTCTTATATAATACATGTATATGATTTTTAGTGGTTATGTGGACTTTCGACTCTCGGACCTGTGCAAACTTACACCCTGAGGGCTCATCATTTTGCAAGCAATAGTGTATTCCTCGAATAATCTATTGAGCCTTATTTTGGTGCAGATTTTGATGTTGACCAAGTTGACACCATGGTGGAATGCCCTTTGTCCAACTGGACCACTCACATGGTCCGGGGAACCTGGCTTTCAGAGAATCAAAATATCTTTTATTATGGTTTACCGTCTCCACTATTAGACTGTCTACGAAGTGCTCGGAGTCAGATGCCATTCACTAAGACCCTTGTAATCTCCTTCCCTTATTTCTGTGTTCTACATACGCCATTATATATTTATTGTAAAGTTTTAGCGTCTCATGTGGTTATCTTCAACATAATGCTTTCTTTTTCAATTATTAATCACAAAATATTGACATATTTGAGTTATTTATACTTTTTTGGGGCCCTCTCTCAAGATAAAAGCAAACATGGAAGTTGATAAAGAAGTTCTTGAAGATCTACAGTCCACATTCAATGCCATGATGGAAAATTTAAGTGACATGGATTCTGTTGATAGGTAAAGAAATCCCAAGCTCTAATCAAGCATTTATAAATTCATGGCAGCTGAATCTAATTTTCAATACATGAAAAGTATATATATTGATGATTTTCTGTCCCATCCATGCAGGGAAAGTAGCAGTTGGGATGTGAAGCTGGCATCACAATTTAAAGAGATGCAAAGGAGGATTGTCTCCTCGATTTTAACTTCTTGTTCAACAGGTATAAAGCTGGTGGAACATGAACTGTCTAAATGCAAGGCTGAGGAGTGAGGAGAAGATATCACCAGGTGAGCTGGCTGCTGTTTGTTGCTCCTGACTCCATGTTGCACTTGTGGCATTGGCATGACATCTTTCTTGCATTGCAAAGATCTTGTTAATAGCTTCACTGATAACTGCAATGATCATCTGGCGCTCAGAATTTTGATGATATAAGCAGCATGATATTGGTAATGGCCTGGTATGATTAACTTTCAATGTTATCATAATGAAGTTGCATGGTCATTTGAGTGTATCGGATTGGATGAGTTATATATGACTAGTTAGCTTATTTATGTTGTCTGAATGTTGGGATGGAGAAAAGGAGCAAAGGTATAGAATAGCCTCCTGAGTTGTGAATGGCATTAAGCCGTTTATTAATTGTTTAGTCCGGGGAAAGATATGGCCTTTATATTGGGGCAAGATGTGGATAATTTTGCCCTAATATTGGTGGATTGGTCGTGCACCCTCTACTATTTTGCTTTCAATGCAATCATCAACGCCATTCATATATATATACACACCTATATATCGAATTATTATTTTATACAGGTTTAAATGATGGCATGTGCCAGGGTCAGTATTTGTCACGTTAGTAGTGAATTTTTTTTTAACCTTACAAGTAGGGCTAAAAATTGTCATACATCCCATTTCTTATATATATAAAATTTTTCTTTTTAATTTTTACTGTATCTATGTCACCACGTTAATTCTGCATGTGGTGTTTTAAAACTCCAATGATAGTATATCAAATATTTTTCATTTAAAAATATAAAAAAAACAAATAAATAGGACACATGTAATCATTTTAATCTTGCTATTTTTTTTCACTAAGGTAGTCTTTGGTGTTTTCTCATGTTATGATTTTATTAGAATGTTTCTTTGGAATGGAATGTAATTGTTGAGGATAGTGATCATATTTTGCTAATTAAATTCTCAAAAAAACAAAAAAATTTATCAAACGCTACCTAGTAATGATAATAATGATAATAATCTTATATGATTATAATGGTACTTAGTAAAGAACTTGAACAAACTAAACTTTCCTCAAATGAAAACCAAAACATAGTCTTAGAAGAGAGGGTGATTGTTGGAAATCAAAGATTGGGAAGGTGGGTGGAAAGGAAAATAGATTTAGTTGAGCGATTTGACAACTAGCATGGCAAAGCAGGGTTCATATCTGAACCCAAGGCGTCGACCAACTGTGAGTTTTTTGTTATCATAGAAAAAGGTGGTGTCGCAAAGTAAGAAATAAGGTCGAGAGAAGTTCAACTTCAATTTGTAAAAGGCTTTGGAGTCTTCATCGAATAGAAGAATGTCAATGGGTTTGCCATTTTCCAAGTCCTGCACCTCCTTCTTCTTAAGCCCTGGAGCAATGTACTTTTTGACTTCATCCACAAGCACAATTATGTCTCCCTTTTGGTCCAAATCTGCATTGCATATTATTCTTTCGAATTCCCAATCCTCTCTCCCAAACATGGATTCCAACAACTTATCACTTTCCTCTGGACTCATTGTTTCAGTTAATAATTCCTTGCCTTTCACTTTGCAGTCCTTCAATTGAGCAGCTAATTTCAATGTGAAGCAAGGCTAGGCATCTGCCATTGCCACACAAATGGATATTCATTTTCAGTTGAATGAAATATAAAACATAATCAGATTATGTTTAATAAACAGGCCTAGCATCCAAAGTATAGACATTTAACGCAATAACTATGTACCAAGACTATTTGTAATCAAATTTAAGAATATGTGGTTAAACATAGCATCCTGAGATTTTCTCAATTAAAATTTTATGATATTTCTATTACTAAAGGAGATTACAAAATTAGTTTTATCAATAAATTTACTTAACATCTTGATTTCAAATAAATAAATCTAAAAGCTTTCATTTATTCTCATTTTTTTGTTCAATTAATTTCTTTCATAAATGATAGTGGCTTCTTTCTAACCTCACCAATGACATCCAAAATTTCCAATGAAGGTAACTTAAAAAAGAAGAAGATGAAACTAATAGTGAATGCCTAAAATTAAATTGCTCAGTGAGAAATAAATTTGAATACTATGTCAAGCAATTCAAATGTAGATCTTGAACGTCTGGCCTTAGCTGAAATGTTGTTTGTTTCTTTTGTAGTATTGAAAAAAAAAATGGCCATAATGGCAAAAAAGGAATAAAAATGTAGGACATATATGAGAAAATCTTGTGCTCAATAGGATTTATTTTCATGGACTATTTCCTTGACATTCAAACGAATATCACACCATTTTGAGAAATCATTTGTAATAAGCCCATCCAATTATTATATACCACATCAATAAAATTTTTCAACCGAAATCTCTTTCACACTAGTTTTTTTTTTCTTCCTGAAATCATATCTGCAACAACAATTAAAATGAAGGAAAAATTGATGAAAAAGTTTCTCAATCCATATCTTGAAATATAAAAAAGTTCATTCTAGCAGAAACATTTTCAAAAGGAAAAAGAAAAAGAGCAAACTCTGTTTGCAACTAACAGTAGTAGCCCTTATTTATTGAATACAATTTTGTCTAAACAATTTTGCATAGGGTAATTATAGGTTACCAAATGTCAAGAGAAAATATGGTTTTCTCACAAAAAATAGGGTAATTATAGGCAAAAAGGAAAAAAATGGCCTTCTTTTTCATCATCTCTCCTATCAATTATACATGAAATTTGAAAGGATTTCACTTGAATTAACACTCTAAATATCATAAAGAAACCAACTCTTCAACGACAAGTGATTTTAATTTAGCTTTAATATCAAAACCGAGAGTTTGATTTTGACAATGATTGATTCTTAAAATTGGGATTTCTTGTTTATCTTCTTCTGTTTGCAATGGGAGAAGTTTCAGACACATTCTTTTCCCAATTTTAGTTGGTGTTGCAGATATGCTTTTAAGGAAAAAAAAAACACTGATATGTAAGAGACTTGTTTCAAATGTGATGTGGGTTGAGGTGGCTGTTGTTCATCCATTTTCAAATTAAAAGTGCCCCCGACGTGTCATGCGGGTGCTTCCAAAGGATGTTTTAGCAATTGAACTATGTTAATACTAACATCAATGGTGAGAATTTATGACAACACAGAGCATATGCATTGATGTCTTACTATAGACAAACCATAAATATTGTGTTACATAGCTTTGGAATCAAAATATATACTTCACTAATCCTTTTCATACAGATTTCAAATTACAACACAACAAAGAAGTATTACAAATAATAAGTTAATGGATGAGGTGATGTAAATAACAGAAACTAAAATATAAAGTAAAATAAAATAAGAATAAATGACCTGTTTTCGTACTTCCGGTTGACTTTAATTCCTTGAAAAGAGAATATAAAGAAAAAAAAAAATCACAACCTTAACTTTTGTTAGCAGTCATCTAGGTTTTTTATTATCCCCTTTCTACTACGATTTTAATATTTGGTGGATTTTACTAATTATTAAATGTATTGAATGTTGTTTACAATTGTCACTGATTTGGTAATAGATTTTTATTGTCCAGATGTGTTTTTGGTGCAAATACAATTAACTAAAAAAAGGAAAGAATCTATTAGGAGTTATTATCTTTTCAAATGTAAAAAGATTTAGGGTAAAGTACACCGTCAGTCACTCAATTTTGACTAAAATATTAAAATATTAACTAAACTTTAAAAATTTATAACTCAGTCATTAAACTTTAGAAAAATAACAAACCAATCATCAATAACCATTTTCCGTTACGTCTGTAACGGAAAGCTGACCTGTCATCCTACGGTGTAAACGACCCCAATTTAAGAACCCTATCTGGGCTGGGCAGAAGAAGAAAAAGAAGAAGAAATGGAGATGTCGGCTGTGATTTTATCACTGTAGCTTCAACTGTCCATTGCGACAACCACCATTCATGGCCGTCAGTAAGCCTAGAAACCTCTCAAGTTTGACAACAACATTCTGTTTGAACTTGTAAACCCCAAAGTCAGCTTAGATTTTTCAAAATCAACATCGAAAGCTCCAAATCTATGCCCAAATCCTGCGGTTTCTAACACTTTAACCGCCACATCCTCATATCTTAGATTTCAAGTTTCCTTTCAATTGTTGTTTTGGGGTGTTTTTAGTAGTTGCTGACTTATGACGCGTTTCCCCTCCTTTTCTTGTTCCCTCTTTAGTTCCAAATCTTAATAGTTAAATGAAATCTGCTTCAGTTTGGTGTATGTCATTGCTCACCTTTTAATTTGTTTTTCTCTATTGTTTTCTTATTCTTTTTGTTCATTGCATGGGGGGTTTTGGTTTTGACCAACCAAGATAGAAGCCTCTTTCCTGATCTCGTGGTTTGCTTATAGGAATCCCTTTTTGGATTATCTTATCATCTCTTTTAATTGGCTCTTTTAATTAAGGTATTGTTGCTCTGATATGTGTTACTGACTTTACTATGAGTTGTTTTGGGGCTTCCCATGTAAGTATGGGAAGGGAGAAAGGGTTTTACTTGAGATTTGTTGCTCAATAATAGGCTTTTCCATATTCACTTTTTCTTGTATGTATAATTGTATTACCAATGACAATTGGTTTATTGGATTTTAGATTCAAAATTCTCTGCTAAACAAAATCCCTATTTTAACTACAATATCATATCTCATATTTCAAGTTTCCAACTTCCCTTATCTCTATTTTTTATTCCCCCCCAAATTGAGACCCTTTGGCTCCTCATGTCCAACTCATGTCCAGTGTGACAACTTAACTAGCCACGTCACCTGTTTCGTTAGGCCTTTAATAGAAAATGTTAATAGGTGACTACTTTCTCACTTTTCAATAATGTTAGTGATTGGTTTGTTATTTTCCTAAAGTTTAGTGACTGAGTTGTAATTTTTTAAAGTTTAGTGATTGTTTTGTTATTTTAATCAAAGTTGAGAGACTGTCTGTATACTTTACCCAAAGATTTAAATGAAACAATTAATTCATAGGCTTTTTTTTTGTTGAAGAAAATGCGTTTTTTATTATAAATCAAAACGACATCATATTACATTAGTCAAACAAACCGAGTAGATAACAAAGTATAAACCTTATCAGCTTATAGAAAAGGAAACACTCTATCACCAAAGTATTCTCAGCATTTAGCCACAGAACCTCCATGATAAGTTTGTGAGCCACCATATCTTCTTACATGTGAGAAAAACAATCATCGAAATATCGAGCCAACAATTTTTATATCTTTAACAATTTAAAAATCCTTTTCCACCTTTAACCATATCTTTAACCATATCTTCTTACATGTGAGAAAAACAATCATCGAAATATCGAGCCAACCTTTTTATATCTTTAACAATTTAAAAATCCTTTTCCACCTTGAAGCTAACCAATTAAAGTGGCATAGAATCCAAATATTTTAGGAATGTACACAACCTCTTTAGTAGCCATTATACAGGTCAGTATTGATAAATACAAGGCATGTTTAGAGTGCATGTATTGATATGTATAGGATAAGTATCGATACTTAAGGCTTCCATTTTAGTTCTAAGAATATTGACTTGCAATGTATCAATACTTAGACCCTTAGTATTAATGCTTAACTACCAAAATATCTTAGAAATAATTTAAAACCTTATAACATTTTGGTATTGACTCCAAAACTTAATACAGATGCATCGATTAACTCTTTATCTAGTTTTACAGTTGTAGGGGGTGTTGCTTGTGACTACTAGGGTTGTTGGAGTTGGGGTTTTACTAAGGGGATCAGATTGTGCCCAGTCCTAGATGCTGAACTTTGATGGGGCTCTTCATGGCTTGGGAAAGAGGCTGTAGGCGCAATGTGTTGGGGATGGACTACTTGCAGGTGGTGGAGTTGTTGCAAAGTGAGGGCTCTAGCCATTTTCGATCATGAACAAGTTGAAAGCTATTTTAACTTGGCAATGGGAGATTTAGGTGTCACACGTTGCGAGGAGTTAGAATCATGTAGAGAATGTCATAGAAAGGTTAACATTTAAGCTTCTGCCTAATAGAAAATTCTTCGGTATTCCTCATTATTCTATTATTGATGTATATGCAACTTTTCAAAGACCCTTGCTGTAAATATTTGTTTCTTTCCCCTTGATAAAAAAAACATTTGGTTAAGTATAAAAGACATTTAAAATATGTTATTGAGTATTTTTCAAGTCTTGAGAATGTTTAATCTCTAAATGACTTGGTGATAAAGTTGATATTAAATATTGTTATATTAAAATCTTGAGACATCAAAGCTAAAAAGAACCAGATTATGTCAAATTAAAATTGTAGATATTAAATCCTAATTTAAGCATAGTAGAGGAACCATAACCATATATCCACCTAATGTAACACCCCATACCCGGTTCGATTCTCGAACCTGAGCTATGAAATGCCACATTAGCCACCTAAGTGACTCTCTATTAACACCCAACCTAATCTCCATCACACCACAATGTTCAAATATAAAATATGCTTAAATTATTAATTATGTTGTGTAATATCATATAAGTACTTACACAAAACTTTTTAAACTAACTTCCATTGAATACAACTCGCATGCAATATAGGGTTCACATGCATAAAATGTAAGGGTTCACGTGTAAAATAGGTAGGGGTTCACATACATATATTAGTAATGATTCACATATAGGGCTTGTCTACCAATTACAAAAGGGTTCGCACATTGTTTACTAAGGGTTCGTATAGCTATTATTCTAGGGTTTACTTAACAGATCTCATGAGGTTCGCATAATCATTTCATTAAGAGTTCACATTCATAAGGGTCCTAAGTCTTCCTAACAGGATTAGCCTTGCAAACAGGGTTTGCATACATAACAGTTTCCTTTAACAGGGTAAGTTTTCCGATCGACCCCTATGTGTGGAGATACTATGAGTAGGTTCGTAAGGTTTCTCCTATGTTGTTTACCATAAATTGGAAAGGGTTCGCTGAAAGCAATTCGCCATCTGATAGGGTTCACACCTTGTCCTAAATGTAACTTTTGGCGAACTCTTTATAAGTTAGCCAAATTGTGTTATTACATGCTATTTGTTATGGTGAATACTGTGTTTAGCAATTTAATTACTTAAATATGAACTTGTAATTTAAGAAAACATCAAAATAGACTTGGTTTATATTCATGTAATTAAAATTTAGATGTTTATTAAGTATATAGGTTCACAAATAAAACATAAAGGAAGACATAATAAAACATAAAATAACTAAGTCCAAGACATAATAAAACATAAAATAACTAAGTCCTTGGATAATCAGTGAAGTCATCAGAAAGATATCTTTAAGCCCAAGCAGAATATCCCATATTGCCTTTAAACTAGGGTTTGTTTGTATCGCATTATCAGAAATTACACTTCCTAGATCACTCGTGTCATTACTGCTCACCATGCGATCTAACTATTTGCAGTATTTAGGAATGAGTGTGTGAGCTCTTGAGAACTCAGTGAATATACAAAANAAAAAAAAAAAAACCAAAAGGCATGCGCAAAGCATAGGTTAAACAAAACTTTAGCAAACTTACCGAACTTGCGAACAAGGTTCGCCATACTTGCAGAAAGTCTAGTTCGCAAATACATACTATCAGATAGCTTGAAATTAGTACAGCACGATATTTCAGAAAGCATAAACTATTTTCCTGTTGGATAAATAGGATCCCCTTATAACACTTCAGAATGACTCAATAAGTCTAATATGTCCCATAAGTGTAGCATAAAGCTAACACTCTCCAACACACCAACATGTCCCAGTGAATGGAGCTTATGTAAAAACCTTTTTTCAGTGGTGACGGAACAGTGGTTTTGAGACCATAAATTTTTGTTGTGTCAGCTCGTAAATGTTATTTATAGAATATTTATGAGGCCACTAGAATTGTATTAATTTTTGGTTAATAAATTTTATCGTTTGGATAGCTAATTAAAGAAAAAAACACTAAATTGTATAAGGTGCAAAACTTAGTAATTATAGCATTCAAGTGATTAAATTGTTTAATTACTAAATGAGGAAGGACCAGTGTAGGAAATAGCCCCTAGTCATTAAGTTGGACGACATTAAGAAGGAAAATGATAAAAAAATAATGTTTAATTAATGGCAAAATTATAAATAAAGTAAAATTAAGTAAAAACAAATTGAGAAAACAAGAGATTTCTTCTTCATTTCTTCATCTTCTTGCTGAAAATAACATTGGAGAACCTAGGAGAGCTTCAGTTTTCTCTTTCCTTGCATGGTATGGAAATTGACCCATTTTCTTGTAATTTTTATGTTTTTGAAATCGTTGCAACTAGGTCTAGCTAGCCCGTACCTTCATTTTTGAAACTGTTAAAAATTTTAAAAGTTGCCATTCATTAATATTAAATGTTCTTGATGATTAAGATATGTTTGAAGCTTTGATTGGGATATTTAGTTGTTTTGTGAAGTGATTTTAGTTAGATTTTTATTTAAGGATTAAATTGTTTAATGTCAAAATTTCAAGATTTAGTAGCAAATTTGATGTATAATAGGGACTGTTTAAGAGCTTAGAAAATTCAGTTGTAAATTGGTTCTTAGGAAATGGTCAAATTTGGTGAATATCGGGTTAGAGGACTAAATTGCAAAAGTTATAAAAGTTTAGGGAAAATATGTCATTAATGAAAATTTAATGTTCATATGCATTGAATGGAATGTGGAATATGTATGAAATTGATGTATTGTATTTAACTATTATACAGATTAAAATTTGGATAAAAAAGACAATAACTGAGGAAAAGGGAAAACAACGGACTAGCCCCTGTGTGTTGTTCAGAGTTGAATATTAGGTAAGTTCATAGTGTTTTTAATAAGTAAATGAATTTCTATTTGTGCTTTTACATTATAGTTCCTTAGTTAAAGGTCGATAATTAATTATTGAATGCTTGTACTTTGGTACCTCTATTTGCAGGTCGATAATCAAACTAGCTGGTGTTCTCGCTTTAGACCGTTCATTCATGTCGATAGTCTTCACTACTACCCTAGATGTTATTGCGAGTACTTTTTCTCCCTTTGATATTAATGTATATGCATAATTGATCCTGGACCAACCCACTCATATATATGCACTACATTAGTAGACAAAAAGAAATTACCTATTGAGTTCACTGAATATACTGTCAAAGTT
>CM025144.1:10804568-10817835 GCA_013467495.1 Gossypium gossypioides | reverse complement strand
TATTTGCAGAGTTATTATATAGGTGAATTAAAATTTGGATATGTAATTTAGCCGAAATTGTGTTTAATTAAGGTTTAGGGACTAATTTGTAAAGTCCAATCGTTATAGACTTTTAATTAGAAATTGGATTGAGGACTTAAAGTGCAATAAACAAAAGGTCCAAAATAGCAGTTAGGCCCTATTTAATTGATATTAGTGGATGCTATAATATTAACATGCTTAATGGATAAAAATTTTATTAATTTAAGCAAAACATAATTAATAAATTAAAATATAAATTAATCTATGTATATATATGATTTTTTGGTGGAAGGAAAGAGATTATCATCTCTTTCAACCAAATTTGGAGAAGTAGAAAGCTCTTGATGCCATAGCCAAGTGTTTCAAACTTTTGGTCTTCAATTGGTTAGTTCAGTTTAGTCATTTTTTGTAATTTTAATGATTTTGAGGACATGGGAGCTTGATTTAGCTAGCCTTTATACCAATTTCTAAAATTGTTACAGTTTTAAAAGATGCAATTGTTGAGAATTGAAAGTTTTAGGTGTTAAATTGATAAATTTTAAGCTTAGATGTGAAAAAAGGACTAAATTGTAAAGCTAATTTTTAGTTTTGTATATTAGGTACTAAAGTGAATAAAATTTAAAATTGACTATAGAAATAAGAAAAAGGAGGTCCCTAATGGGTAATAGTGAAATCAAATTTCATTTTGGAGTTTTAAATCGAATGTTAGGTTAGTCTGGTTTTAGGGGCTAAATTGAATAAATTGCAAAATATGTATTACTTTGTAAAATACTATGATTTGAGCTGGAAATTAATATAATGTATTTTCGTATTAGAATTCCTAGCTAAAGAAAACGTGAGAACGTCGAGAGAGGAAGGAAAGACGAGATCCGATGCCGAGTGTTTGGTTTGTATTTCTATAATTCAAATTACTTGAATTGTTGCATATTTCATTATTTTGCATGGTGTGATAATGAGGTAAGTTAAATATGATTGATCGAATCATGTTGGTATGAATTTGACTAATTATCAAGATAAAAGACTAAATTGAATAAAATTCGAAATAGTATATCTTGATGAAATTGTGAAATTGGTTGTGAATTGAGATGACTCATGTTATGCTGTGTTTATAGTGATGAATTGGAGATACGAAATACAAAATTGAGCTATATTATGAAATGAATGATTTGTTACCCTATTAATTGTTCAGGCAGAGTCAGATATAGTTGGCATGACATAGGATAGATTGAGTACGGGTTGCTTCGACTATAGGTCGATGAATGCTGGGCACAATATTTACTTCAATTAAACCGATTAGTACTATGCGTAAATTTATATACTTCGAATTTTTCAATGAGGCGTTGAGCGCCAAATTGGTCAGTTGGTTGGAAACGTGCATCCATTGGAATCTGAGTCAGGTTAATAGGGGAATAATAATATGCATATTTATTGTTAATTAGTTGAATGATGATTGGAATTGTTTATATGCTACTAAGTTGATTTACATGCATTCAAATTAGTTCCTGATTTACATGTGGCCATTCTACTCTTTCTTCTATACAGAGCTTCAAATGGTGACATACCTAAACTGGCATGATGACTATTATTATACACAAATTCTGCCAAAGGAAGATATCTTTCCTAGTTTAGCCCAAAGTCAATCTTCTGGGACTTGAAAGACTCTTTCAGGCTGTCCATCTGTTTGAGGATGAAAGGTAGTACTGGATTGCAAATTCATTCCCAACTATCCTTGTAGTTATTTCCAAAATCTTGATGTAAATCTTGGATCTCTGTATGAGACTATGGAATATGGAATTCCATGAAGACGTACTGTCTCAAAGACATAGAGCACAGCTAACCTTTCCAATGAATAAGTAGATTGTATTGGCAGAAAATGAGCTAATTTAGTGAGCCGATCCACTATCACCCAAACTGAATTCTTCTTTGATGGAATGAGAGGAAGTCCTGATACAAAATCCATAGTAATTTTATCTCATTTCTACTATAGTATCTCCAACGGATACAACTTACCCAAAGGAACTTGGTTATCTACTTTAACTCATTGACAAGTTAAACAAGTTGAAACATATTATGTGTTTTCTCTTTTCATTCTAAGCCACTAGTATAAACTTTTCAAATCTCAATACATCTTGACACATCCTAGATAGAGTGAGAAGGGTCTTTGATGAGCCTCCCTTAGTAATTCTTGTCTTAAACCACTCTCAGTTAGCACATACATTCTTTCCATAAACCACGAATCACCTTCTTTACCCAAGCAGAGGTTTACTGCATTACCAAAAATCGTATGCTACTTATACAAATCACATTGCACATCCTTCATTTCTTAAATCTAGGAGAGAAAGGTTGGCCTAACAGTTAACTCTACCAATAATGATCCACCATCAACCATACTGACTCTTGCTCGTAGGGATATTAGCGCTGCCACCGTTTTTCTACTCAAAGCATTAGCCACAACATTAGCTTTTCCAGGGTGATACTTTATAGCCAGATCATAATCTTTCAAAAGTTCCATCTAACTTATTTGTTGTAAATTCAAATATTTTTTATTTCATCAAATACTTCAAATTTTATGATCTGAGAATACCAGACACTTTTCTTTATACAGATAGTGTCTCTAAATCTTTAATGCCAAAACCACGATTGCGAGCTCCAAATCATGAGTCAGATAGTTCCTCTCATATGGCTTGAGTTGGCACAATACATACGTCACACCAGATTTTAGTTGAGCTAAGGTAGGAGCATCAATTAAAATCATTTTCAAGTTTTCAAAATTTAATTGCCAATCATCAGTCTATTGAAACTTTTCTTTCTTTTTCAAAAAACAAGTGAGGGGAGTTGCCAACATTGCGAAGCCTTTCATAAAACCTTCTATAGTAGCCTGCTAGACCCAAGAAATAAAGAAACTTCAGAGACATTCTTAGCTGAATTCCATTCAAGAACTTCTTTTACCTTATCAAGATCTACTTTAATACCTTTAGTAGAAATCACATGGCCCAGAAAATGAGCTTCTCTCAGCCAAAATTCACACTTGCTAAATTTAGTGTATAATTGATTCTCGCAAATGTTCTCAACATAATATTTAAATGCTCCTCATGATCAACTTCATTCTTAGAATAAACTAGAATATCATCAATGAAAACCACCACAAATTGATCCAAATAAGGCTAAAACACTTTATTCATCAAGTCCATGAATATTGCAAGCGCATTTGGTAAGCCAAAGGGCATCACTAAAATTCACAATGGCCATACCTTGAACAAACTGCAGTCTTAGGAACATCATCACCTCTGATATTCACTTGATAGTAACTAGATCGCAGATCGATCTTAGAGAAAACCATAACCCCACTTAGTTGATCAGAAAAATATTCAATTCTAGGTAGTGGATACTTATTCTTTATAGATACCTTATTCAACTGGCGATAATCTATATATAGGAAAAATCTCACATCTTTCTTCTTCACAAACAAAATTGGTGCACCCCATGGTGAAACACTCGATTGTATAAATCCCCCATCTAATAGATCTTGCAACCGTGCTTTCAACTCTTTCAATTCTAACGGTGCTATTCTATAATGAGTATAGGAGATAGGCATTGTACCAAGTTCCAATTCAGTTGAAAACTTTATTTCTCTATTAGGTGGCATCCTTAGAAGCTCTCTTGGAAACACATCTAAAAAATATTTTACAACTAGGACTTCACTAATGTCCTTTCTCGATTCAAATAAATCCATAATGTATACTGAGTAAGCGTCTGCGCCTTTAACTAACAAAATTCTAATAGATACAATAGGGATTATCCTTTTCACCAAACTATTATGTTTTCCAAGCATTAATACTTCCTTACCCTTTGTAGTCAACAAACACACGCCTCTAGCATAACAATCCACCACAACATTATGCCTAGTTAACCAGTATAATCCTAAAATAGCATCAAACTCATGGAAACTCAATAACAACAAGTCTGCTAGGAAAGTATACTCACCAAAAACCAATAGGCAATATTTAATTACTTTATTCACCATTGTACTTTGACCCGGATGATTAGTCACTAACACATTCATTTCAAAATACACAACCTCAAGACTCAAACCCTCTACAACTTTACTAAAAATATAAAAATCAGTTGATCTTAGATCTATTAATGCATAAATATTGTTTCCAATGAAAGAAAATTTACCAATTATGACTTCTAGCAAATCAACATTTTCTTTTACCTTCATTACATATGTTCTGGCTGATACTCTAGAGCTGGGCTTAGTGTAGCTCTTCTCTAGAGTCCCCTGAATTGAGCCAGATTTTATTGATAAGCCAAACTTAGCCTCATATTGAAACTTTCGGGGCCCATGAACAAACTCTTCTTTACTTACCACTACCTTGGAGGTACAATCCTTAACCAGATGATGCAATGATCCACATCCAAAGCACGCTCTAGAAAGATTCTAGCATTCTCCTCCGTGACTTCTTCCACAGTGCTCATAATTAGAATTTCTCATTATTATAGATCCATCAGAACTTTCCATCGAAATAATCAGTCTACTATTTCCATCATGCCTGAAACTCATAGTTCGTGACTCTCTTCTTGATGTTAAAAAAGTTTGATCGCTCGTCTTCTTGAAATTTTTTGAAGTTGGAGGACTAAAAATTCACGCTTCATTCTTTCTCTTTCAAAATTTATGCTTCTATGTCGAATACTTGTTTCCAATTTGTGAGTCTTGGTTGTCATGGTTACTAAACTTTTACACTTTGATGCTGCTACCAGAGCACAAGTCTCATATCTCAATCCTCATTCAAACTTGTCACACATATCTTTCTCTGTCTAGAACATGTTCTTGGCATAACAACTCAGTCTAACAAACTCGCGTTCATACCCTATTACAGACATTATTTCTTGCTTGAGATATAGAAATTCCTTTTTCATTTGCTATATATGCATTTGATTCGCATATCTTTCTTTAATTTTTTTCTAAAAAGAACCCCTAGTCAATTATCTCCTAAAGGGTTATATTGGTTAATGTCTCCCACCACTGATAGGCTTCTCCTTCCACCAAAGAGATTACACACAAAAGACTATCTTTTGGTGTGAGCTTCAGTTCTTTAATCACTCTACTAATGTGTGATAATCACTAATCAGCCACAGTGGGATCATCACCCTTATCACCTAAAAATTCCTTAGCACCTCTCTTTCAAATCTCCTTCACAAGATCTCCCTTAGATGGAGTTACAACTAACACTGGTGGTGTAGGTGGTGCTGGTCGTGCCACTTCTGGTTGTGGTTGCTAAGGGTGATGAGTTTGGGGTGCTTAAGTAGTCCTCATAAATTGATCAAACATTTGGGTCATCATCATGAAGAAAACATTTTGGAAAGCATTCCCAACAACAACACCATGATTGGTTGTGGGAGTTTGCTCCTGAACAGGAGTTTCATGACTTTCAATTTCCTTACCAATGGCTTCTATGGATCCTTCAGAAATTTTTATCAACACTACAAGAAAAACTCAAATTAGTTCAAATTAAAGGGACTAAGCCAGAGGTGTATCATGCATAATGGGGAATGACATAACCTTCGATTTTTTGAGAATCGACTCAACCTTGGCTCTGATACTAAACTTGTAACATGTCAAACCCAACCCAATAATTGGATTCGAGTATGATGTATCACAACTTAAATTAGAAAATTTTAAACAAATTAGATAAGGGAAGCTTAATAAATTTTTACGAAATTATAAGTATAAAACCTATGATAGCTATTATTTTGAAAAGGTTTAAATGTATATAATTGGCAATACAAAATAATGATCAAACCATTTGGCATATAAGTTTGACTAAATAATCTTAATTGAATAGGGTGTAATAATTCAAATTCAAGCATTGAAATTTGATAAGGTTCTTATACAAACAATTTCTCGTCAAAATAGTGGTTCGTTATACAGATTATTTTCAAAAGCACATTTACACGTCATCCACAAGAAGTCATGCATGATACAGGAGAACAGTTCTCTGGCGTAGTCCCTTTAACAGATAGTCTTCCTTCAGTCAACAAGCCTAAGAAGGAAAAGATAATAGAATAAGTTCATACAAACTTAGTTAGTTCGCAAAAGTACAGAGAAATCATAGACATCAATTCATACAATAATACCAAACCTTTTAGAAGGAGTTTCACATAATGATCATATTACGCCCAAAGGCGTTCATAAAACACAGATAAAATTATTACACCAATTTACATAACACATAGTAGGATATTGTAGCCCAACTTAACATGACTTAGACAACCCGTCTTCATGCCAACCACGTACCCAAAGTTTAGAGTCAGAGCATATCATACAGTCTCGTTCACTTACATACTCCCCATTAACTCCTCACATCGATTTATTTCATAATAGCATGTTTTATCGTGATCTGCCAGTCCAGTTTGCAATATACCTTCCCTACTAGAGTTTTTACAAACATATCTCTCCTTCTGCATCACCATAGATCATATCTCACATATCACAAATTGTTGGTATTGGTTTACACATGAAAGATGGGGGTTACTTCACAATATAGATAAACTGAACTCAGACTAATTACACTGGACGACCATTACCCATACATACACCATTCATACATTACTGAAGAAGATTACTTACCTTACATGATTTATATAAAAATGGAATTTACAACACATAGGAGTAAGAAGGAACTCACCATAAATTTTACTACAAATCTACACAACAGGTCCTTTGCTTTTATTGTTTGAACACTCGTTAGCTTCTTAAGCTAAAAGAGAGATGATTATACATATTAGATCATCAATCTATTGAAACTTATCATGCATGCAAGAATCGGTAACACAATCCATAATCAAGAAGTTTCCTTCCTCACAAACAATTCTAATGTCTATGCATGCAGTACGATAAAGATATAAATGACTTCAATAATAACCTAAGGGTTCATCAATAATTACTAGTAAGATGGTACTAATTTAGGTGATAGGTAAACATTGCAAACTTTCTTTTCGATAAAGTTCTTGTAAACTTAGGTTTTTAGAGATTTTGAAAGAAATTCAAGAGAGAAAAAAAAGGCGTAAAGGTGATTTAGAAAGACCATCGCTATCCTTATTGCTTAAGTAGTGGAGACAAGGATTAGTGGAAAAATCAGATAATTCCACTAACACTCTTGATTCCTGTGATTAAGTGCACTTAAAAACTTTTAAGTCTTATCATCTACAGTAGTCTTGTTCAGTTATAACTAAATCTCAACTAAATCTTAACATGACTAACCAAATCGTCATGCACTAAAACTAAAAAAATTTAAACGACTGCGAACTTAATGAGTTTGCCCAAAGCGTCTAAGGTGATTGCATACTTAACGGAAGAGTTCGCCAACTTTTGAGCTCGTCAAAACTAGAAGTTCCCCAAATGGTGAATCACTCAGAATACTCTACTTAGCTAGGAAAATTACTTTACTTACTTAAATCTATCGTTAATTTACCATCGATTCGCCAAACAGTAACCAAATTCGGAGACTCCATCGGGCGGTCTGTTATTGAGATTGTAAGTACTCTTTATACTGGATATCATCAAATTTTACTATCCTATAGAGTGTTGACTGAATGTCATTTTATCTAACTTCGTATTTCTAGGTTGAAGGTTCATTGTCGATGTGCATAACTTCTGTGATTTAAGGAGCAAAAAACATATATATTCGTAAAAGCATAAGTAATAACAAAATAATCAGTTTTTTATTTGGATCTCATATGATTAGACTCGATTCAGTGAAAACTAAAAATACTATCATATGTTAATAATAAGATTTGGAAATTTTATCACCACAATTTAGATCTGACACTTGGGACGATCAAATAGAGGTGTGTATCTTACCTTACGTACTTATGTGTAAAAAGAGAATTTGTGATCATGTTAATATTATTAATATAAAATAATAGATTAAATCTGTGTTGGCCAATTATGCCAATATATTGTTCAAAAGAGGGCTAAGGTATGACCTTAACTACAAACGTTCTATTAAATTATTTATTGATGGATAAAATTATTTGTATGTTTTAACACGCATGCTATGTGATTAAATGGCACAATTTGACTAAGCAAAAAAAATGGTATCATGATAAATCATGAACGTTGAATTTTTTTATATGTATGAAAAGAAAACCAGGCCTACTATTTTTGTTAACAAAAATCTTATTCACATTTTAAGCATGCCCATTATACCATTTCTGTAACAACATCTGATTGCATGTTAAACAAGCCCACAGAAATGTTTTTGCTTCTGATTTTGTTTCTGTATGTCATATGAATGGGGTTGGGACGATATTGTAAGGAGGAAGATGCTGGTATTTTAATGACCTGCACATTCTGGTGGTTTAACCACATATTCTGATTGTATATATGCAAATCTGGTGGCTTGTCCACATATTTATCTGTTCTGGCAACTTGTCTGCATTATCTGGTGGTTTCTCCACAATATTGGTGTGTTATTTAATGGATGAGTTCTGGGAACTCTTTTATGGTATGTAGCAGAGATGGGTAGGAATTTTTTTTTTTTGAAAATTCTGGAATGATTTTTGAAAAATTCTGCATTGACATCATCATGCATATTCATGTAAATTAAATTAGACTGTTTATACTTTTTTTGCTATATTCTAAAATGTATGTTTTAATTACTGTTGTTACTCAAATTAAGGCTCAAAGTGGGCTTAAATAGCTCACTCTTTAATTTTCTGACATTTCAAACAATCCTTGAGGTTAGGACTTGGACGCAGTTGTTGGATATGGTTTGTACCTTAATTACTCAAAAATTTATTATATGGTATTTTGGGACTGTTTTATTGTTTTTATGGACTGTGGCATGAGACACTATTTTGTGGATTTTAAAATTATTTTTGCATGTCTTAAGACTTTAAAACTGTTCATTTATGCTTTATCGAATATGCATGAAAACTAATTTTTAACAAATTATAAGATAACTTGTTCGAAATAATTAAAAATTTATTGATTTGTATAAAACGAAATTGATTTTCGTCAAAATATGATTTTAGCAAAATTCTGCTACGATGAGTTAAACTCTGTTATTTTTACTTTGAATATATAATGTAGTTTTTCTAATATATTTTATCTTTTCAAAAGTAACTATAAAAATGCTTGATAAATTTATTCTTAAAAATTTATTTAGTTTTCTTAAAATAAAACAAAACAAGTACGTCGAAAGTATTGTTTTTAATTAAAAATAGAAAAATATTTTTAAATAAGAATTTAAATGAGAATGTTTTTCGTGCCAATCAAATATTCAAGATTTGGTCATAACGTCTAGTCTGGATTTAGGGTGTTACAATTAGTGGTATTAAAGCCAAGTTCAAAACTCGGATTGTGGTTTTTTTAAAATTTTGCATGCACATTTTAATGAGGGGTATTTTGGGAAAAACATGCCATAAATAAACTTTATTTTACAAAAGTTTTATTTTTAATAAAACAAAATTCTGAGACTCCAAAGTCAATCTTAGATAAGTATTTTTTAATACTAGAACTATAGACTGTGAAACTATAAATTGTGAAACTGTAGGTAAACTATTAGAATGAAAAAATTCAGAATTAATAACGAGAACTCATTTCTATATTGTAGATAATCACATAAAACTTAGACCTACAATAGCAAATTGAATACTTGAGGAGTACGAACCCGTGGCATGAGAGCTCGAGGAGCGCAAGACTATGGGACCCAAAATTGATTCATCTACGTCTCAAGTGCGCACTCCTGAGCTTGTTGAGAATGCACCTACTGCTAAGGATAGCCATCAAGAACCTGTTGACAATTTCGTATTACAGGTCATGCTTAGGGTGCTTCAGCAAGTGGCTGAAGCCCAATTTGGGACTGGTATTTATGGGACCATTGTTGAGAGGCTTCAATCTAATAGAGGCTACAGAAAGAATTTTGGATGATATAGAGTGTACCCCTGAGCAGAAATTAAGTGGTACATATCGTTGCTGAAACACGAGACTTGCCATTGGTGGCAAACCATTATGAGAGGCACTCGGGTGAAAAGATTAAGATAAGACTATTTTCTAAGATCTTTCCAGAAGAAATATGTAGGTACTAGATACATTGAGGCCCGAAGGCTAGAATTCATTGTGTTGAAGCAAGGAAACATGTCTGTGGCTGAGTATAAGGCCAAGTTCTTAAGGCTTTATCGGTATTCTCAGAGGATGGTTACGACTAAACAGGATAAATATGCCAGGTTTGAGAACAGATTGAGGTATGACCTGATGGTTTAGGTGGCCCCATACCAAGAGAGGGTTTTCAAAACTTTGGTTGAGAAAATCAAGATCGTAGAGAAAGTTAAGCATATGGAGAGGGAAATGAGGGAAAAGGTTAGGGCTCCTACTATGAGGGATGTTAGTCCCACAGTTTAGGCTCCGTAACCTATTAAACGGGCCAGGAAGGATAGACACTGATAGAAGCAGTTGGTATTGAAGGCAAGGTCCAGAATTGTACTTACTATGGTAAACGACATCTAGGTAAATGTTAGAGAAGTATGGGCGCTTGTTTGAGATGTGGGTCTATGGACCATAAGATCAATGATTGTCCACATCATACTAAGTAGATGCAAGCTTCCGTGTAGAAAAAAGTTTAGAACCAGAAGGCTAAGCAGCAACCTCAAAGGGGTCAGGGTCAGAACAAAGAAGGTAATGTTGGGTAGAGACAGTGAGCATTGAGTTATGGTACTAATTGGACTAATGCAAGATAGCCTGCACTTGTTTATGCGGCTAGAAATTAGGAGGATCGTGATGTAGCTGACATCATAGTAGGTACTTTTACAATTGATTTTGTTCAGTACTTCGCTTTGATTGATATTGGTTTAACATACTCGTATGTTTCCTGTTTGTTGGCTGAGAAATTAGGGATTGAGACAGAAGAAACTGTTAGTGATGTAACTATAGTCAACCCTTTAGGACAATCTGTTACTGTGAATAAGATTTATAGGAGATACCCATTGGAAGTTTAGAGAGAAATATTTTTGGCTGATTTGATAGAGTTACCCTTTTGGGAATTTGATCACAATCTAGGTCTAGACTAGTTGGTGGAAAATCAAGTTAGTTTGGATTGCGCTTCAAAGAGGGTAACTTTAAATACCTCAATTGGTAAGGAGATTGTGATGGTTGGAGAGCATAGGGATTACTTATCTAATATGATCTCCGCTTTAGTGGCCGAGAAGTTGGTTCGGACGAGATGTGAGGCATATCTAGATTACGTTCTGGACACAAATGTTAATGGATCAGTTGTAGAGAGTATCCGTACAGTGAGAGAGTTTTTTGGTGTCTTCCTGAAGGAGTTACCTAGATTAACACCGAAGCATAAGGTTGAGTTTGAGATAGATTTGTTGTTCGGGACTTCTTCGGTGTCCATTGCTCCCTATTGCATGGTACCTAAGGTGCTTAAGGTACAGATACAAGACCTTCTGGACCATGGGTTCATAAGATCGAGTGTGTCGCCATGGGGAGCTTCGGTCTTATTTTTAAAGAAGAAGGGTAGATCTATGAGGCTTTGCATTGATTATCAACAATTGAACAAGCTAATCGTAAAGAACAAGTATCCATTATCAAGAATAGTTTATTGTAAATTAAACCATACATGAACATGATAGTCAACAAATTAATAACATAACCCAAAATAAGAAGAAAGCTAAAATTGCACCAAATCTAATTTTTAGGAATCACAACTTTGGCAAAATTACTTTATCCTGCATAATAAAGTAATTAAATATGTTCATTCACATAAATAACTCAAAACATGCATATAATTAAAACATGTCTCATCTCATCTAATTTAATCAAATAAGAAGAGATAGAGAGAAAATCTAATATCAGTTTATATTATAAACAGAGCAAGACCTAGCTCTGATACCAATTGTTGAAAAAAATTAGTTTTACAGTTATGAAAAAAGATTTAAATTTTTTCAAAAATGAAGTCAATCTGCGATATTTATAGTAATAAACCCTAATCGAATAATACCTATGCTTTGTGCAAGACAGATTCAAGTAGATTTTGGCTTTCAACCGAATAATCTTCTCCGCTATCCTTGTACGATGAATTGCAGCAACTGATTTTAGGGTAAATTAGACAAGGCTTTGATTACCAAACTCAATTTTAGTACTACTTTTCATCTGAAGTACAGTCAGTCTTAATGAGAGATTCAGATTCTAGAACACATGTTACGATGTTGTGTAATTGAATTTGAAGGTAGTTGGAAGAAATATTTGTCGTTGACTGAGTTTTCCTATAATAATAACTATCAATCGAGTATAAAAATTGTACCGTATGAGGCTTTATACAGATGCAAATGTAGAACTCTGTTGTATTGGTCTAAGCTGAGTGAAAGAAAATTAGTTGGTACTGATCTGATTTGGGAAACAAAGGATAAAGTCAAAATGATTCGAGACTATTTGAAAGTTGGCTTAGATCATCAGAAATCATATGCCGATTTGAAAAGAAAAGATATTGAGTCTAATATCGGTGAGAACGTGTTCCTAAACGTCCCACCCTGGAAAAAATTCTTACGTTTCGACATAAAATGGAAGATTAGTCTGAGATTTATTGGGTTGTACGAGATTCTGGAAAGAATTGGACCAATAGTTTATCGACTAGCTTTACCTCTAAAGCTTGAGAAAATTCATAATGTTTTCTATGTCTCAACGCTACATTGTTATCGTTCTAATCCTTCACATGAGTATCTCCCAACGATGTTGAATTCCAACCTGATTCGTCATATGGTGCATAACCACTTAAAATTTTGGCTCAAGAAGTGAAAGAATTACGAAATAAACATGTACAGTTGGTAAAAGTATTATGGCATAGACACGGAGTTAAGGAAGCTACATGGGAAATGAATGAATTTATGAAATCACAATACCCTACTCTGTTTTCATTAAAGAATTTCGAGGATGAAATTTCCTAAAGGGGGATAGTTATAACAACCCCTTTTTAGTGAAATTAGAAATGGTGGTTTCAAAATCTCATTTTTTAGTAATCGAGTCAGTATTGAACAGTTAGTAATTAAGGTACAAAGACTAAATCGTAAAAACCATAAAATTTAATCACTATTGATTTTTATTAGTTAAACAGACTAAATAATATTATTTCAAGGTTAAAAATTGCAATTAGACCACTATAAACATTAGTGGATGGTTAATGCTTAATAATTAACAAAACATATGTTAAAAATAATGTTAATATTAATATTATAATTAAAT
>CM025144.1:10734077-10744824 GCA_013467495.1 Gossypium gossypioides | reverse complement strand
GACCTGCAATTGCATATATTCATTGCTGCAGCAGCGGCAGCGCGACATTGAATTTAGAGAGTCTGCTAATGAGCAAAGACAACGGTAATTTATTTATTTAATTTCAATTGATGTTTCAATTTTTTGAATTTGGCAATTTATTTTCCGCCTCGGGGTTGCTTGCCTTTTATTTATGATAATTCAGTTCCTTTTATGAACTGAAATCTTATGAATTTTGGTATGTCCTTATTTACTAACATTGAGATTTAGGTTGGTGCAATTTTTTTTCCTTGATTCTGGTTTATTTTTTATCCAAATCTGCTTCTGTAATCTTCATTTACTTTTTTTTTTATTATAAATTAATTTTCTACCGTTGTGACATTGGCTAGATTATATTATGTTCTGGTTTCGTGTATGTCTGCAGAATTTGATTTTATCTTTTAGGTTGCCTTTGGAAAATGGATTTCAAAAGATAGATTTCAGTTTCAAAGTAGTATAAGTTATGCAAGAAAATACATGTAAACGCAACATTTATGATTATTTATTTTTTCTAAATTTTTGCATTTGTTAGATGCTTATTCTTGTTGATTTTGAATTACCTAGATATATTTGTCAACTTAAAAGTTCATGTTTTTTTATACATTTCAAATATATAGTCATTTTGATATGCAATGTAGTAATGCATGCATTTCATTTTCACAATTTAAATACTAAATGAAATCCAATTCTGAATTTTCAAGCTCATGTTGCCAAACATAGCATTAGATTATTTATTCATTGTTTTCCCTTTTTTCTTTCATTTAGATTATTATCAGATATCTCAAGATTAGAGGCAAAAGTTGAGAGGCTTGATGCACAGTTGCAAGCTAAAGATAGAGAGATAGCAACAATTACTAGAACGGTTTGCAACTTTTCATTTACATCTTGTTTTTTATGTTGGTTTTGAATTAGTTTTTAGTTCCCATTTAAATTAAGTAATTTGCAGTAGTGCATTATGTTTTAGGAAGCCAAGTTGACTTAGTTTAATTCGTATTTAAATTAAAGAATTTATGGTAATGCTCTATGATTAGGAAGCCAAAAATACTGCAGCTTTTAAGGCACAGATTGAGAAGCTACAGCAAGAACGAGATGAATTTCAGAGGATGGTGATTGGTAATCAGGTTAGGCATATTCCACTTGATTGAAGCTTTCTGTTTTTTATTACAATATATGATTGACTGTTTTTATTTTTACTTGATACTACAAAAGCAAGTGAGAACTCAACAGATACATGAAATGAAAAAGAAGGAAAAGGAGTACATAAAGTTGCAGGTAGGATCTCATTTAGTTGTTTCTTGGTCATTTGAGGAGAAAATAGTAAACATAAGTAGGAAATATACTTATCTTTTCTGTTGCAGGAGAGGCTGAACCAAGTCTTAATGGAAAAGAAGAAGGAATCAAGATCAGGAATGGAAATAATGAATTTGCTTCAGGTATTAATTGAGCTGATGCTAATTTTATTACTAATTGAATCTAAATTTAATGCTTTAATGAATTTCATGATATTTGCAAACAGAAAGAAGGGCGGCAACGTGGGACCTGGAATGGGAAGAAAGCAGACAATGATTTCTATAAAAAGATTGTATGTAGAGTTATTGTTTTATTACGACTCTGTTCTATTGGATTATGTTTAACAATGTGTCATCTTTCAGGTGGATGCTTATGAGGCAAAAAATCAAGAACTGAAAGCAGAAAATGCTGATTTAAGAGCATTACTACGCTCAATGCAGGTATATGCTTTTACATTTAATCCTCTATTGTCATGGTTGCTCTATTTTATCCCTTATTGCTTTTAGCTAATCAGATTTGGCTGCAGAGCTAAGTGCTATTATACAGGAAAGTAACATTTTATTTCACCTAGATACGCTAATATAACCTCTTTTTTCTTTTTTTAGCATGGAAAGATTAAGTTTGTTTAAGGTTTGCATTCTAGCTTGGAAATACGAATTGGATCCAATTGTTTTTTTTTTCACTGACTGCAAATGATGCAAAATCATTTTAGACATCTAGCTGCAACATATTTGCCCTATACAGCTGCTAACATCTGTTTAAGAGTAACAAAGCAATCATGCAAATATGTGCTTTATTATCTTAGTAGTTTGGTGCTGCTGTCAGCTCACTGGTGGAATTTCTTACTCTTTTTTCCTGTTTTCAGTGAAAGCACTGTCCCATGTTTGTCTTTTTTCAAGGCTCTTTGCATGTAGGATTAATTTAAGAAAAAGATTATCCCCAGGAAGGCAAGTGTGATGCATCTAAAAGGGACTTGGATGATTATGAAGTATGTAGCATAAGTAACATGAAAGAATGATGAAATGTGAGATTGTCCCTTGGTCGGTCAATGATTTTAATGATTAGTACTACCCTTTAGAATATAGTGGCTGTGGTGATATTCTATGCTGGTGATACAATGCTATGCCCAGAGTATCATGATACTATATTATTGGCAAGTCTTGGTCTAGAATCACTTCTGTAGTGTTACTCATGTTACTGCAGCTCACTTATCAGTTCCCTGGTATTATTCTTGTAGAGAGCATAACAATTTCACAAGGGGATTGTACTCCGAGAGGAACTATTATAGATATCCTTTCTCCAATATTGTTTCATCGTTTGTGTGTTGTTTGAATTAATCTAATCCTTACGTATTGTTTCTTGTTTCTGGGCTCCTGGTAGTCAGCCCTCATTTAGTTTGCAGCCAATGAATTCTGAAAGCAGCTTTGGTTACAGGTAGATATGCGTGATTTCTTTAATGCTCCTAATGGGTTGCCAAAGCAATCTTTGCCTGTTAGCGAAAGACATGAAAATTATTCATCACAATCGCCACTTGGTGGGAGGACGGTATGACTTACTAAATGATGCAGAGTTGCTGATTTCCAGTGAGTCAAGTACTGCTTCTAACCTGTTCTAGTTTTTTGTTTACAGGATGTCTTTGATCTTCCTTTTCACATGGCTAGGGATCAAATAGAAGAGAGTCTTCGCACTAAGATGGCTTCTGTAAAAGTATTCTCTCTGTTAAATTGAGTTACATGGTTATTAATTATTAACTTGTATGATAAGATAGATGTGTTTGACAATTATTATAATTTTTTTTTAATTTTCTTTTGGTTTCTAGGAGCGGATGGTTCAATTACAGGATGCGCAAAAAGGTGCTGAAGTCACTTCTGAAGCAACAGAGAGGGAGCTTGAGCTTGAAGCTCAACTTGTTGAAGCAAGGAGCATAATCCAGGAGCAGGTAGCCAAGTTTGCCAATCAGAAAACACATTCGGTGTGTTAATGAGTTTATTTGCATATTAGATACATAATGTGATCGTATTTTCCTAGATGAACATTCAGCATTCTGCATTTCTGGTCCTCCATATTTAAGTAAACTTGTGATAAAATTTGCAAGGATCTCAGTTCAGCATTTTGGCCCTTACATGCTATAGAGCTAGGTGTTTCAATTTTTGATGTATGCCAACATAATTGACATCCCCTTGGTGTTACAATTGTGCATAGCAATTATTTAGTTCCACATTTTGGTTCTAATGGTTTTTGACTAAACAAGGATATGTATTTGACAGATAAGTATTCTGATTATATGGTGTATCAATACTTCGTCTGCCATCCTCACCCTTTAATGTTAAAAGAGCTTATAAAACTTAGCTAACCATAGTTACTTTTAATTCACTAAAGTATAAAATTTCTTTTTGTTAACGTTTTATTTAACATGTATACATTATTATTCACTCTTAAGCTTTTCTTGGTATGGAGAGTGGAAAAGAGAGAGGATGGAAAATTTGTTAATCAAATGGTTAAGATTCATAACCGCTTCTTATTTTGTAGCTTAATGATTAGATCGAGAAATTTTCTGTCCCACTCTTTTCCATCCTCTACCAAGCAGAGCCTTAATTCATTGAAGTATAAATTTTCTTTCTATTAAGTATCAATGTTCCTTATAACATGTATACGTTATTATTCACTTTTTATTCCTTGTTATAATTGTTAGATATACATATAAATATGACATGTGGTCTTATTGCAGGCATCCATCATGTCCAAACATCTTGCCACGGCAGACAGACCAAGGTAGTAATCCTCTTGTTGTCTTGTGGAATTCAATATGTTTTTAATTGTTTGTGTAATGATGGAAGGAGCTAAGAGTCTCCATTTAAATTTGAACAGGGAATCTATTATTCCATCGCCAGCTGAGGTATAACATTGAACTTTTTCCTTGAGAATGACTGATGTGATTTTTTAAAACTTTTTCCCCATCAAATTGCTAGATTGACACCTGAATTACTGAGGCATTTTGTTTACAAGTAACTTCTAATTGGCTTTAGTTTAATTAGGTTATTTTTATGCATTGCTAAAAAGCATGAGGGCTTTTTAGAAATTTCATACTTGTTTTGAAAGTCAAACTGGGAATGAAATTTCATTCAGATAAAAAACTATAAAAGAAACTCCTCCCCTTCTGGCACATCCTTCTTCTTTTAAGGCTAAAGCTTTGAAGAGTAGAAACCTTAAATCAAGAAAAAAATTTTGAGGTCAATAATCGGTGATAATTTTCTAGAAAAGATGAAATAAAAAGTTAATCTTGCAGCAAAAAAGAAAAAATGTCACCAAAATTCCAGAAAACATGAAGTAAAAACTTAAACTTACAACAAAAAGGACACATGTATTTGAGCATCTGTATTTTACAGATGTAGGGTTCTAGTCCTATAAGTGCATATATATATCTGTCTGTTAGGCCTTCTTTCTAGGGGTTTGTTGTACCAACTTTATTCTCTTCTCCTAAAGGGTTATTTAATACATGCCAATCCTGTCTACCCTTACATAAGATAAAACATCACTGGCATACTTGACTTCTACGTTTACACACTAGTACAGACATCATGTGCTTCCAATTAAATTGCAAGCACCCTTTTCAGCTGGCATCTTGATACAAGACAACCCCCACATTAAAGCTTCCTGTGCCTGGATGGTGCTTCCCATTACATCCCTTCTGTCATAAAGAAGAGTTTATTTTTGGGGACCTTGCATACATAGTAATAACACGAAGTAAGATTTCTGTTGTATAGATACTGAGGATGCATGAGGTTATGCCGAAGGTGCCTGATTTCTTCCTCTCTAGGATTGGTGATCTGGAATTACATGAGAGATGTTGATGGGGTTTAAAATTGCTAGGCTTATGATGTATTCGCTGTATCTTTGTTCCACCTTGACCAGTTATTCTATAATCCGTATCCTCTCTAGCTGTTCCAGATTGAGACCAATTCATTGCTTTTATTTAACACGAATTCCTCTTTGTAAAAGGTTTTACCTTGAGAAGTGTCAGATTCTTAACCAAGGAGATAGGGTATAAACTATTAAATTAAATATAGCAAAAACTACTCAATTTGATTGCAAGTTCTTAATTGTTAGGTTTCATGCTATTTGTAGTTTTTGTCATTCTGATTGTCTTAATTTTCAGGGGGTATAACATAAGAAGCCTAAGGTCCATGTCTGCAATTTCGGATTAAGATAAACTGAAGTTGGTTCTTTTGAAAAGGTCTGCAGCAGTAAGCTAGCTAGTAAATTGTGGAGTCCAATATGGTATTCAGATTGTAGTAACTAAATTAAGGATCTATCCTGAAGCTGTAGTGTAAAAGTAATTAGTTTTTAGGAATCTTCGGTTGTATTTGTAAGTTATATGCTCACTAAGATTTCTTTATCTATTTGTATCCCATTCTTGTTTTAAGTAGAACACGCCTCTTGTGTATCGGTATTGGTAGTTTGATGCACTTTGCTTGCCATAATTAGGTCTTTCAAAGTGAGTTTTTAGAGTTTTAGCCTTGATGTCAACAGGTATGCATTTGTCTATGTTAGAAACCGTATAAGATTTAAAACCATAAAATAAGATTTGTTATGTCAAATTATTAAGAATAAATTAAGAAAACTAGATGCAGAAGCTTATCTGAATTCATTGATATTATGAGATTTTAAAATTTTTTGATTTTGATTTTTCAAATTAACATATAAGTATTTTAGAGAATGGTAGGTTTTTTTATTTTTTTATTTTATTTTTTTGCAGATAGGATGTCAGAAAAGTTATGTATATGCTATTTGAGGATCATACTTTAATATATAATTTTTTCATATTAACTTTCGTTTCTAATCAATTCATCATCAATTAGAATTAATTATTAGAGTATCTACACATATTTGGTCATATTTTATTTAACAAGTAAAGCTTAAAAAATCTTAATCAAATTAGATCATTTTTAATTTGGATTAACATTTTATGATAGTAAATAATATGTAGTTATTCTTATTATATATGTGATGTTCATATTTTTTCAACAATCTCCCACTTGGATCTCTTACACAAACACACACATATATGTATATAGATATAGATATATATATATACTAATCACCCTATAATTACATGTTATTATATAATTTTATGAGTTCAAAACTTTACTATTATAATAAAAAAATATTTCAAACAATCTTGTCTTTTGATTATGTCAACATAGAATCAAGACGACTTTCGTTATATATATAGTAACTAAATCCATCCTTGATCATGTATATTAATACAATTAGATGAGTAGTATGAAAAATATATGCAATGTGATTTAAACATGTCTATTTTCAATTGGTTTTCCTTAGCCTTAATGAGATTAAACTTTACCAAAATTAAAGTGTGGATAAATCATGTACACTTTATTTCTATAGAAAATAACCTTGAAATATCCATAAATTGAAATAACAAAAAATGTGTATATAACATAAAAAACATTTAAACTTACAAGCTTCCAATAAAACTAAATATCTTGTAATGACATTACATTCATATGAGCAGTGTGCTCATAAAAACTTTGGGTAGGAGTCTCTTAGTAAGTGGATATGCAATCATGGGGTTTGTTCCAATATACTTTATATACATCTGACCACTCCGAACTTACTTTAACAATTAATAATTTAAAGTCTGTGATTTGACTTTTGTCATGGGCCATGGATCAAAGCTTGTGAAAAATGCATATAGAGTGCCCCATAGAGGTCAACTGATTAAATGGGGGCTCATTTAACCTACTTGAACTAGCCTAATTTGTGTAAGACATTGAGAAGCTCATCTTCTTAAAGCCTTGGTGGCCTAGTGAAACACTTACTAGATTTACCAGAGTAATTATTGTAAATCTTAAGGGAGAAAGATGTATAGAGTTTAAATCCCTTAGGACTCTTATTTTGTAGATAGATACTAATCTCAGCCATTGATGTAATTTGATTTGTACTGTTAGATTTAGGAGAGCTCAACTATAAATAAAGGCTTTCCCCTCACTTGTAATCATCTCATTGTATTCCATTCAAAGTTAGTGAATATATTTTGAGAGTATTTACTCAAAAACCTTACGAGCATTGCTTTGTTGTGGCCTTTTTTTGTTGCTATTTTTTCTTTGAGTTGCTTTCATTTTATTTTTGGCGCCTTAGAGAATTTCTATCGAGAATTCTCACTTTGTGAGAGTTAAGTTGATGTAAACGAATTTGAACCCAAGAGATCGCCTAAGGCTGTACGGATTGCGAGACTAAAGTTCTAGCCCTGTGACAATTGGTATCTTAGCTAAGGTTAGAAGGCGTCAATCGAGATGATGAAAGGAATAGACGATTAGATTGAGCCCATGGAGACCGGCGAGAGGGCCAACAAAGCTAGACTATCAAGGGATATGATGTCGGCTTTGAAAGTTTGAGTGGTCAATCTTGAGGAATCCAAGGAGGATATGGGGGAGACACTCAAGGTAGTCGAGGGATGCACTGTAGAGTTGGATTCAATAGAAGAGAAACTCAGGAAATTTGCATTGGAGTATCTGAGTTCCAATGTGGAAGCAATGTAAGGAGTGTGGAATTCCATTGTGGATAAGTTGAAATTAAGGGACGATGTTCTTGAGGCCATGGTGATAACTTTAAAGGAGAAAACAATGGTCACGATGAAGGCTTTGAGCATGAGAATTGAAGAACTCGAGCGATAGCTTCTTGTTTGTCGAACTACCGTGGGTAAATGAGTGTTAGGTACTGTATTGTCGCGTGATTACGTGCAAGTGTACATAGTCGTACAAGTAATAAGTAGTAAGTAAAAGAGTATTGTTTCCACAAAGACTGTGCGAAAATTATTTGCAAAGTTAAATTTAATCAATTTGGTTAAAAATAAAATAAAGAAAGAATATTGTTGATGAGAATCACAATTCAAGTTAAGGAATGTAATCAGTAATCAAATTCCCACAAAATAAAACAACATACCTCGCAGAATTTGATCACAACAGGAAATAATCATAATGAATAATACAACACAACATGAATATACTAAAATAAAATATTTCACTTTAACAAGAATTCATTGGTAGCCATAAAAAGAGTATTACGAAATGTTTGTTGCAATATGAAAATTCATTAAACCCATTTTAATTAAGGCATAGGCTTCATGTTCTGAAGTTAAGTAGCATATCTTATGTCAAAAACTAACCTAGAAATCACCATCCCAGACATTTACACAATTCATGCATATAACAATTATCTTCTGAAATCAACATGATATGCATCATTTAGGTCTTTTTTCTATTAATTATTACCTCTTTCTAGATTAAATAGTTAATTCAATAACCTACAAATGTTGGCCATACATTCATAAGTATAATCATGAATTAAACCTAAATGAATGAAATAATCATTTGCATCGAATATTAAGAAAATAAATACCAATGAATTCAAATAAAGATTCATATCCATTTTGAATAAACAAAATTAAGTCATGTCATATTAAACTGAAAACATAAAGATGAGATGCAATCTTTCTCCCGACATAGAAAATAATAATTTAACAGTAAAAAGAAGGGTAAGAGAGAGTAGCTGAGGGGGACTATCAACGACCATTTCACTATACGAAGAGTAAACAGCTGAATGCAGGGGGCTATCTGAGGCTGCTATTTGCGGCTTATCATGGTGGCTTTCCTCCTCATCTTTATGTTAAAATCATCTAAGCATCTTCAAGTCATCCTCCTAGCTGCTCTCATTTCGACAAGTGATTGCCTTATTTTGTGGAGTTTGAGTGTTAGCAAGCCATGAAAAAGGCAAGAACACTCAAAGGAATTTTTCTCTGAAAAATTGATATGTAGAGAAATGGTGTTGATTGAATAATGAAATGCATGCCCTATTTATAATTGAAGGTTCTTAACTTTCCATGCCAAAAATAGCATGTGAATCTTTAATTCTCTCTCTTATGACTGTTTTCCCTTAAAGTGTGGAAAGAGGGTGAGTGGTTGCTTGATTTAAGGAGATGTCATGCTTGATTTTCCTTCGCGTGGTCGACCCCTACTTGGTGGATAGGTGGTTAATTTGACTGTTATTTTTATTAGTAGTGTGGGCCGTTGTGGCTTAGGTTTAGGAAAGCAGTTGTTGATTTCTATTTGAAGGAGAATTGAATTAAATTTACTATTTTTAAGAGTTAAATGGTCAGCCTTTGAGTTGTAGTAGGGAAGTGGATTATGTGATGGTTATTTTTAGAAGTGGAGTGGGTGGTTGAAGCTTAAATCAAGGGGAGAGGTTGCTTGAATCAAGGGAAGAAAATATCCCTTGATTCCCTAATGGTTATGCTGTCCATAATATATGGGAAATGGGTGGACGGTTCTGGGCCTCTATGTTGGCAACTCTGAACCTCCATTTGGACAATTTTGGGCCTCTAAGTTGTACTTGTCTAACAAAAACAACCAAAATTCTACCATATTTTCATTTAGCCCAATTATTATCAAAAAAATGATAAAATAACATGAATTTAACATAAATTTCATTAAATTAACACATTCCCATGGAAATTATAAAATAGCAAGAAATTAACTGTGAAACCATAGAAAATGTTACTTATTTACTCAAAATTTGTATAAATTATATCTAAAAGAGAGCTGAAAATATCTATATATCTATATATATATATTAGAGTTTACAGGTACAATACTAAACCGCAAGATAGATGTCCCCAAATTGGAGAAGTTTAACGAGGCAAGGTTCATGGGGGAAGTGGACAGCTTCTTGTGGAAAATGGAACAATACTTCTATGTCGTGGACATCAAGAATGATGATGCTAAGGTAAATACTGCTGTTAGATATTTTACTAATTTCACACCTCTATGACAGCAGCGAAGGTCCATAGATGAAAGAAGTGGTCAGGCCATAATTAGAACTTGGGAGGAGTTCCAAAAAGAGTTCAAGGAGCAGTTTTACCCCTAATATGCCAAGAAAGAGGCTCGGGCTAAGTTGTGTCGGTTATCACAACAAGGCATAATTTGGGAGTATGTGAAGGAATTTAATGAAGTGATGCTCCAAGGAGACATTCTTCTTTTTCATGGATGGGTTGAAGCCATGATCGTTGCAAACCATAGTGATGCTACTCTTTTTAGGCACGCATTGCACTGGACTTACCTAATTGCTATCAGAAATCGGGTAAATAATTCCAGCATCAAGCCATTTTATGATTTCATTCTTGAAACTTCTTTCATCTTCTCGTTTAATCTTCTTTGTTGTTTAATCGATTGCTTGCCTTTATCTTCCAACTTGATCTTGTGCATGAAAAAATGACTAATACCTTGAATATCAGCAATACTCGAAGCTTGAGAATATGGACCAATTTCTCTTTTTGAGTTACATCCAATGTTGTGGAGACAATAACTGGGAGAGTATTGTGGTCACCTAGAAAGACATATTTAAGATGAGGAGGTAGTGGTTT
>CM025144.1:10679984-10694679 GCA_013467495.1 Gossypium gossypioides | reverse complement strand
TGTAAAATTAAGTTTAAAATTTTATAGTTGTAGAGATTATATTATAAAACTATTTGTTACGTTAGTAAAAAGGAATTACCTAATATAATTATATCATTTCTTAAAAAGATAACATAATTATATCTTTTTTGAAATTTTTTTATTTTATAATTTTAATTAACATGCTTATTGTATAATATGAAACATAATGAAACATAATTTTTTTAATATGGTATTTGTGTTAATTTTTGGTTCAGTACGACAAAATTCTTATTTTGATACTTGAAGATAATAGTAACTTATTAGTGTTTAACTTCAATTTTAAAGTTGATTTACACTTAGCTAATAATATTAACCAATTATGCATTTTCATCAAATAAACCTTAAAACAATAATTAAGTCATATCTATCATATTGTATTTTGATAAATTAAACAAATTCACAAATTACAATAAATTTATTCTATTAACCAAGTCATGTAAAATTTAAACTTAATGATATGAGCAATTAACTTTTATCAAATCAACACTAAAACCTAAATTTAAAAAAAAAAAACCAAATTAACATTATTGCTTTTGGGGTGCTAAAACATAACTTTTGTCAAATACATGTACTAGATTAGACCAAAAAATAACATAGGTACCACTTTAGAAAAGAATCATATTTTTTATAAAGTCAAGTCATACCATTTTCCAAAAATTATTTTCCAAAAATAGGTTTCAGTGCATCAAATACATCCTTAGTGTGATTGAAAACGAAAATTGATTCTAAAATATGTGGTATCACTAATGAGGCTTTTGCTGTCACACCCTACACCCGATCCAGAAGACGATATGATATAGAGCGCCAATTCATCATCAAGGCAACTCAATCAATCGAACTTCCATTCAAAATGCATAAAATTTTAAATTTAAAACATGATTATAGAGTAACACGGATGAAAATAGAGCTTAAATGTGCCTTAATACGAAGTTTCAAGGTGTAACATCCCGTCTGGCAAAGCCCTAGTGTTTGAGTGCTGTTTATAGAAGTAAAGTACGTAGGGTAAGTTTTGAGTGAGTGATGTATTAAATCTAGCTAAGTAAATCTATGGATGCTCCTTCGAGCGAAGTCTGTGTTAGGTGAGCTCGGTGGTTTGGCGAACTCTCCTGTAGAGTATACGCCACCCCAGCGGTTAGACAAATATGTTGAATCATTAAAGTTAAGGTCTGAGAGTTAAGTCCCTAGTTTAAGTCTTTAGTTTGGAGGAATCGTTTATTATATTATTATTTTATTTTGGTTGAACGATTTAGTCAGCCTTATGAGAACTAGTTAAAATGGGACAAGTTACTATAGATGACAGGACACACATTTAAGATCAGAGAAAAAGTTCTTAGTCACGAGTACCGAATGAAGGGTAGTGGGGTAATTTAACTTGCCCATTAGGTTTTCCTTCCATGTATTTCTATATAAAGTCAGCCTTAACTTCCTTAGCAAGTTTATGCTTTCTTTGGCAACCATATTTTCTTCCCAAAACTTTCTTTGCATTTTTCTCTCGGAAACCCTATACCTAAGACTTGCTGGAAGATTTGGGTCAACTGTACTCAGCCAACTCCATCGTTGTTAGCACCTGGTAAAAATCGATGAAACTTAGGTTATTTCATGGTTATTTATGATGCCTTAAGGTTTCATGTTTTAGGGCTAGTTTAAAGTGTAAGAAAGGAAATTTCTAGATTTTGGGTTTCCTGTTAATGTTCTTGTAAACTTGCATAGTTTTCTGTTAAAACGATCTAAAAAGGTTAACTTTTTATATTATAGCTCAGGATACTCCCAAAGGCTTTCGAGATAAGGGCAAAGGTCCTGTTTGCACTTTTCTGGTGAGTTCATTCCTACTCTAAGTGTGTGTATGCTTTCGTCTGTGTTTGGTTTAAGGTAAGTGTACCTATCCTGTGAAAATGAAATGTTTGTACAAATGAGACAAATGTTGTTGTCAATAGTCTGTTTTGGTATGTCCGTGTTAAAGATGTAATGGCCTTTTCTTTGTGTTAAGCCATTACCTCCCTTACTCCTGAAATGAACTATATGGTCTGAAAGGGAAAAAGAAATGAATTCATGGCGATGCCTTCAATGAAATGAACATTGGATTGGCAAGTCGCGATACATGAAAATGATTGTGTAGCCTCTAGAAGGACAAGTGTTATTGCAAACCAGATTGGTAAGGCATGACAAAGGAAAAAGAAACGAACAAATGATATGACTCTGAATATGGACTAGGGTTTTTGTCTAACACAAATAAGGTTGTCTGTATGACTGCATGGGCATAGTGTACACGCCAAATGAATAATGTCCGGTGTATTGACTATTTTTGTTTGGTATTCGCCAACTGGAGAATTGTGTGACTATACTGGGATGGAAACGCTTACTTGAATTGTATATGATTATTAAATTGTTTACTTTTGGAACTCGTTAAGTTCTTTGAATTTAGTTATCTTTCCTTCTCAAGCTTGCTGACAAAGTAAGGGAACCTCCAAAGACTACGCTAGAGAATAATCACTGCTGTGAGATTTTTAAGTATTTTGTATTATGTATGGTATGGGGGTGTTGTCATGACGATGTCTTTTTGAAGAATGAACTTTGTATAATTGAGCTTAAGTTTTTGAAACCGTAGATTCGATGAAAATTCAGTAAAGTTATTATGTTTTATATAAAGCCCAAATTTATTTAACTTCGATTGATCAATGTTTCGCGTCTCTTATATATATGTACATAAGTAATGCTGTAATTAAATTGTGATTTGCACCAAACATGGTTTTGAAGAGATAACGATTTTAAAGCAGTGACGCGCAGGAAGTAATGAGCTTGACTTTGTAGGAGGCTGTGAACATCAGTTCTTCTGCTTCTACTATCTGTGCCTCAGTATTTTGTTATGTATGCCCTTTGTTTTTGCTAACTTTCTCTACATGGCCAAACTGCTTGCAAATTTTGCGTTGAGCATTAGGCCTGAACCAACAGAACTTCTCAAGATGCCCCAACTTTTTGCTGTGTAAGCACGATGGAGATTCTTTCTTTCCACTGTATTTATTTGATTTCTCCTTCTTGTCTGATGATAACTCTTGAAAAGAGTTATATTTTAGGTCTCTAGATGGAATTAATTGTTTGTAATTAAGTAAATACATATGCACTTTTAGGATAATTTTAGAACATTGCATAACAAAGCTTGGATTGCGCTGTCATGGTCATCATTTATTACTTTTATTACTTGGGGAAGAAAAAGTTGTGGTTGTGGTTGGACATAGGTGCAGGTGGAAGAAGAGGATGAAGAGGATCCAAAAGGAAAATAAGGGAAGTGAAACATTGTCGTAGTAAATGGTGAGATTGATTGTCAACACAATTGCCATGGCAATTCCAAGAAGATGACTCAGCACTCTATCCACGTCACTCTCAGCCAGCTGGATGTGTACTAGAAAAACCACCCTGAAAAAGAGGAGAAACAAATGTATGTTGAGAGGGACGGATCTACCGAATAAAAGAAGGAGAGAGAAGAAGAAAAAAAAGAAGAAGAGAATTTGTGTGAGAAAAAAATTGGTGACATCGATATTTCTCTTTATTGGAGAATTCTAGAGAAAGAAAGGGTAGCAACTTAAGAGAGCAGAATACAGACGTGAAGAAGGGGGAGAGATAGCTATCTTGGATTTACGTACAATCTGAAGATCAAGAGAAGCTAGAGTGTGGCGAGAATTCTTACATTTTTGCCTTTATTTTCCTGATTTCTGTAATTTGAACTTATTTGAGAATATTGATGAATGCTTTTATTTTGATGTTAACTTTTCCACCCATGAACTAAATCTTTTCTAGGTTGGAGTTATTTGGGTGAATGTTTTATCATCTTTAATGCCCGTGATTTGAGATTGTTTATGTTACTGTTTGATTCAATTTATGCTTATTTAAATACATGCATGCAAGCTGTAGACATAGTTGATTGTGTGCTATGTTCTTTGATGTATTTTTAATTCTGAAAAAGGTTAAATATATTGGATCTTGAATCATTTGGTGCAAGTGAATACTCGACAGAATATTTGTAGCACTCTAGACATAGATGTTGCGAATTGTACAGAGAAGAATGTTCATTGTAGTTATTAATCCAGAGTTCTGTAGACATACAATAACTTAGATTTCTAGCTTAAGATGTAACTATTGAAAGAGGCAGGTTACAGTAGTTACTCTCTGAGCAGTTGATTAGACAATATTTTTCCATGGAATTATTTTGATATGAATATTTCACCTGAATAATTTCAGCCTGATTCATTCAACAACAGAAATACTCTTGTGTTTTCTCTGTAATTTGCCACAACATTTTATTTGCCATATCAATTCTTACTATTTAGCATTTGATTTCATTAATTCATTATACAAACATCTTATTCAACTTGAGAGTATTTCATGCTATTTAGTATAGTCAATAGGATTATAATAATTTACTCAATTTCTTACCAATTTCTGATCCCTGTGGAGATAATACGTACTTATCACTTTATTACTTGAATGATGTGTACACTTGTACAATTGCATTAGTTATTTACATGAAACATGTTTTTGGTGTCGTTGCCAGAAATCGACAATATTGGTGAAAAGTTGATTTGTTATTATTCTTGTTATTTTTGTTAGAGCATTTAATTAGTATTTTATTTTATTTTTCAGGTTTGTATTAGTTCATGAGAAGAAGTATTCAAAAGGATACAGAACATTGTTCTGATCCTGAAATTGAAAGGACATTAAGGCGAAGAAGAAAATAGTTAAGAGAAATGAAGAGAATTAGAAATGATCTAATCAGAGAAGATCTAGTACTTCAGAATGAAAGGAATGATGATATTCCTCGAATCATAGATGACAGAGATAGACCCATCAAAGAACATGTAGTGCCTATTTTGGATGATCTAAATCCAAGAATTGTTAGGCCACATATTTAAGCTCAACACTTTGAATTAAAACTAGTAATGTTTTAGATGCTGCAAAAGATAGGGCAGTTTAGTGGTTTACCTATTGAAGATCCAAGATTGCACTTGAGACTTTTTCTTGAAGTCTATGACTCATTCAGGCAGCAGGGTGTCCCTGAAGATGCCCTTAGATTAAAATTGTTCCCTTATTCATTACGAGATCGTGCCAGATCATGGTTGAGTGCGTTACCATCAAGTACAGTGGCATCTTGGAATAAACTGTGTCAGAGATTTCTGCTTAGGTACAATCCTCTCAACATGAATGCCAAGCTTATGAATGACATTACATCGTTTAGGCAATCGGAAGATGAAACATTATATGAAGCATGGGAGCATTTCAAGGAACTAATTAGAAAATGTTCGATGTATGGTTTTCAGCATTGGACATAGATGAAAATGTTCTACAATGGATTAAATGCTCATACGCAAATGGTGGTTAATGCATCTGCTAATGGGACGTTGCTTGACAAATCCTACAATGAAGCATACGAAATTCTAGAAAGAATAGCAATTAATAAGTATTAGTACCCCACTACCAGAGTTGGTACTGGTAGAAGAATGGCTAGAGCAATGGAACTTGATGTGATTACATCTTTAACAACTTAGGGACCATCTTTAACAAATATGATTAAAACTCTAAAAAGACCCTTTGCAGTGCAGGAGATGAAGGTTGCAAAACTAGCATGCGTATACTGTGGAGAAGATCATGTTTTTGATGAATGCCTATCCAATTCAGCCTCTGCGTATTACATGGGGAATTTTAATCGTAGAAACAACAATCCCTACTCCAACACATACAATCTAGGGTGGAAAAAATATTGAAATTGTAGCTAGAGTAATCAAGCAATGGGAAATGCCAGTAATGTTAATCGACAAAATGTGGCTGGTGTACCGCCTAGATACACTCAACCAATGCCACGGAAAAATGTGCAAAAAAGTTCGTCATCTTCAACATCAACTATGGAAGCTCTATTAAAGGAGTATATGGCAAAGAATGATGCAATTATTCAGAGCCAAGCAGCTTTCTTAAGAGCTCTGGAGAATCAATTGGGACAAATTGCCACTGCATTAAGTTCCAGACAATGAGGAGCATTGCCTAGTGACACAAAAAGTTCTTGATCTCAAAGAAAGGAACAATGTAAGGCCATAACACTCCGGAGTGGCACTCAGCTGCTAGGAGTTGTGAATGATGCCTTTATTGAGAAGGAAAGTTTAGAAGTTTCCGAAAGCACAACTTTCAAATCAGGAGTGGAACAAACTACAAAAGATGGGAGTAAACAGAAGCATACAGAAGCAAATTCATCTTGTAAAGCTAATACAAATTCCATGGCAAAGCAACCTCAACAAATGGAAGGAAGGCCACCGCTATATTTTCCCCAGCATTTCCAAAAGTAGAAGCAATATGCTCAATTCAATAAATTTCTAGAGGTCTTAAAGCAATTACACATCAATATACCTTTGGTGGAAGCATTAGAACAAATGCCTAACTATGTGAAATTCATGAAAGATATTCTATCCAAGAATAGAAGGTTAGGGTAGTTCGAAACTGTTGCACTTACTGAAGGGTGCATAGTAATGTTGAAGAACAAATTGCCACCAAAATTAAAAGATCCAAGGAGTTTCACTATACACTGCTCGATTGGAAACCATTATATAGGCAAAACATTATACGATTTAGGTGCAAGTATTAATCTAATGCCTATATCTATTTTCAGGAAACTTGGGATAGGAAAGCTAAGACCTACTACAGTCACACTACAACTAGCTGATAGATCATACGTCAATCCAGAAGGTAAAATTGAATATGTACTGGTAAAAGTTGACAAGTTCATTTTTCCAGCAGATTTAATTATTTTGGAATGTGAAGTAGATAAAGAGGCACCCATAATACTTGGATGACCTTTCTTAGCAACTGGGAGAACATTGATTGATGTACAGAAAGGTGAATTAACCATGAGAATTAATGATCAACATATGACATTTAACATGTTTGATGCTTTAAAGTGTGCAGACCTAGATGAAGAATGCCATGCTGTTGAATTTGTTGACATTGTAATTCAGTAAGAATTCGCAGGACATATGCACAACAATTCTGATGCAGACTTTGTTGAATTAAATGAAACTGAATTGACTAAAAAACCTGGAGAACTGCTGGAAATTCAACAATCTGGAAATGGATTCAGGAGGAGCTTTGAATCATTAGACTTATCAAGTCAATCTTTCAACCCTACTCAATCGTCAATAGAAAATCCACCTATGCTGGATTTGAAGCTATTACCAGTGCACTTGAAGTACGCTTATTGGGGAGATAACGATACATTGCCTATAGTTATCTCTGCCAAGCTTACAATACACCAGAAGATGCAATTACTGGAAGTCTTAAAGAAATCCAAGAAAGCTTTAGGATGGTGAATTATGGATATCAAAGGAATTAGCCTAGCAATCCGCATGCACAAAATAATACTTGAAGATTGCCATGGCAAATCTATTGAACAACAAAGGAGACTAAATCCTGTCATGAAGGAAGTAGTTAAAAAGGAGATTATCAAATGCTTGGATGCTAGAATTATATACCCAATTTCTGATAGCTCTTGGGTGAGCCTTGTTCAGTGTGAACCCAAGAAAGGAAGGGTCACAATAGTAAGCAATGATAACAACAACTCATTTCCACATGTATTGTCACAGGTTGGAGAGTTTGTATGGATTATCGATAGCTCAACAAAGCAATGAAAAATGACCATTTCCCTCTACCTTTTATAGATCAGATGTTGGATAGAATAGTAGGGAAAGCCTTCTACTATTTTTTAGATGGCTACTCAGGGTACAACGAAATTGCTATATCTCTTACTAATCAAGAAAAGACTACATTCACCTATCCTTATGGAACATTTGCTTTCAGAAGAGTGCCATTTGGGTTATGTAACGCCCCTGCAACATTCTAGCGTTGCATGACGGCAATATTTTTTGACATGGTGGAGAAATTCCTTGAAGTATTCATGGATGATTTCTCGGTGTTTGGTGAAACTTTTGAAGATTGTTTGAAAAATTTAGAATTAGTACTTTGTCGATGTCAAGAAACAAATCTTGTGCTGAATTGGGAAAAATGTCACTTCATGGTTTGTGAAGGAATTATTTTGGGCCACAAGATTTTGCAGCAAGGATTGTCATCGACAAAGAAAAAAAAAGTCATTGAAAATTTGCCACCACCCACTTCAGTGAAAGGAATCAGAAGCTTCCTTAGTCATATTGGATTTTACTGTTATTTTATCAAGGATTTTTCTAAGATATCCAAACCTCTATGTCAAATTTTGGAACGAAATAGACCATTTTATTTTGATGAGTTATGCTCAAAACCGTTCGAAGAGTGAAAGGAGCGATTGATTATAACACCTATAGTCACAGCACCAGACTGAACTTTACCATTTGAACTAATGTGTGATGCAAGTGACTTTACTATAGGAGCAGTTCTGGGGCAAAGAAAAGCCAAGATGTTTCATGCTATATATTATGCCAGTCATACATTGAAAGATTCACAGCTCAATTATACCACCACGGAGAAAGAATTGTTAGCGGTGGTATTTGCCTTTGAAAAATTTGGAACTTATTTAGTGGGCACCAAAGTCACAGTTTATGGAGACCATTTTGCCATTAAATACTTGGTGACGAAGAAAGAGGCCAAGCCCAGACTCATTATATGGATATTGTTACTGCAAGAATTTGATTTGGAGATCAAAGATAGGAAAGGCACTTAAAATCAAGTGGTTGATCACTTGTCACGATTACAAGCAGAGAATAGTTATGGTGATAGTCAAATAATTAAGGACGAATTCCCTGATGAGCAGTTATTGTTGGCTATGGCATTGCCATGGTATGCTGATATTGTTAACTTTCTAGTTAGTGGGTTGCTGACACCTGTGCTCAATCATCAAGGACAAAGGAAATGTAACAGCCTGATTTTCAGTGGTGAAGGAACAGTGGTTTCGGGACCACAAATCTCTATTGCGTTGACTTGTTAATATTATTTTAAAAATATTTATGAAGTCAATAAAGTCATATTAAAATATTAACGTTTAGATAGTTAATTAATGAAAAGGACTAAATGGGAAAAGGTGCAAAACTTAATAATTATTGTAGTTAGGTGATTTGATAGCTTAATTATTTCAAATAGAAGGACCAATAAGGCAATTAGACCTTACTAGTTAGTAGGGGATGGTAGCAGGATTAATAATTAAAGAAAAAATAAAAGAAAATAGGTTTAATGACAATTTTGTTAATTATTCAAAATTAATGAAACAAATTGAAATAAAAGCTTTATTTTTTCTCATTTTCTTTTCTTCTTGGCCGAACCTCACCATTCATGACCTAGGAAGCTTTGTTCATCTTCTGTCCTTGCATTGTAAGGAAATTGAACCATTTTCTTGTAATTTTTATGTTTTTGAGATCGTTGCAACTAGGTCCAACTAGCACGTTCCTTCGTTTTTGATTCTGTTAAAAATTTTGGAAGTTGCCATTGATAAGTATTGAATGTTTTTTTTATGAATACAATGTGAACCTTTGATTGTGTTGTTTAATGAATTTGTGAAGTAATTTTTGTTAAATTTCGAGTTAGGGATTAAGTTGTAGAAATGACAAAATTCTAGGGTTTGGAAGTGAATTTAGGATTCATTGTGGTTTTTCAAGGGCCTAGTGTTTTTGGATGAGATATTAACTTGAGAAAAATAGTTAATTTGATGAATTTGGGGTTGAGGAACTAAATTGCAAAAATTGTAAAAGTTTTGGGTAAATGTATAAATTTAGAAAATAAAAGGGAATTAATTGTAAAATTGATTAGAATATGAAATGTATACTAATAATTGAGGAATTTTACATTTTAGATCATGATCCCGTAGATACTCGTGGAAAAGGAAAATAGCTGGATAGTCCCCAGACTTCTGCAACTACTACAATTCAATCCAAGTAAATTCGTACGGTTTAGAATTTAACATCAATATGAATTGTTGAGTAGATTAACATTGTAAAACTTATATGTTTATTATTAATTGTTGATAATGAATGGTAATTTGAGATATAATATTGACTTTGATGCTCGGTTTGGATTGAACGCAGGATAGAGTACGATCGTGATTTGGTATGTTACGGGGGTTTGGAGTGGATATGGTATTGGATGGAGATATTTGTATTTTACCCGAGTAAACTAAGGTTCAGCATTTGTTGTGAACTCTCGTTTTATACTTTCTGTCTGGTGTGTTAAGGTTGGATTAGCTCTTATGAGCGTCTGTATGGTGTGTTTGGTTAATTTGATGATGTACTCTTATCCGTAAGTCATTCTTCGAATGAAAAATCTCGGTAAGGTAGTCTGTTTAATGAATTTTGAAAGATTTTTTATTGATTGAATATTGATCTGAACATAGATGAATTCATTGGTTGAAATTATGGATGACAGGGAATTCTCATGGTTGATTATTATTGTTTGAATTGTTGTATTTACTTCGGTAAGATTTATCGTTTAATGCATCGCACTTACTAAGATTCATTAAGCTTACTTGTATTGTTTAATGTCATTGTAGATACCTGGATGGTTGGACAATCTGATCGGCACTCAAGCCACACAATCCAGCTCAAATCGGTAGTTTTTGGAACGTTTATTTTAGATTATATGGCATGTATAGGCTCTTGTGAGGCTATCATTAATGTTTTGGTTTATGTAAATATTATGGATGATCTTTTGTGTAAATGGTCAACTTATATAATACATGAGAATGAAGTATAGTTTCTATGTTAATATGAATTATATGTATTAAAGAAATGTTGTGATTGATGTACCTTTGATAGGTATATTGGATTGGTATTAGCTTGAATGAATTGATGAGTTCAATTGACGATTATTTTGATGTATAATTATATATACTTGTGGTACCAATGAGGGTACATTTTTTAGGCACTTAATAGGTTGATTTTGGTGTGTTTTTAGCTTGATCAATGTCATTTTGAATAGGTATTTTGGTTGGTATTTGAGTTTCTTAAGGTTCAAGCAAACTTGAAATGGTAAACTTGTCATTTAAGCCTCATTTTAGGTCCACACGGCCTGAGGCACGGGCGTGTGTCTCAACCGTGTGTGACACATAGCCATACGAAATGGCCGTGTGTACCCTGTAGGTTTTTAGGGTGTCATTCCGAAAGTTACACGGCCTAGCACACGGCCTGGCACATGGGCGTGTGCCAGGCCCTATGATCCAAGTTAGAGAGTTACATGAGAATGGACACGGGCTGAGACACGACCGTGTGTACCTATTTCAAAAGTCACACGGCTTGAGACACGGATGTGTGTCTCATCCGTGTGAACCACACGGCCGTGTGACCCCTGCAATCTAAATTTCTTTAACTTTTTCTTTAACTTTCCAAATGTTTTCGATTTAGGCTTGAATTGTTTCTATTGTATTTTTAGTGCATGGAGGGCCTGATTAAGGAACATTATGAATGTATTTGAATGGAATTATTTTATGATTGCATTGATGTATGAATTGAATGATTTACTATTCCATTTGTTCGGTAATGCTCTTTAACCCTATTCTGTCGACAGATACGGGTTAGGGGTCTTACAGGAAATTCCTTCACGATGTCAAGCAATATTATTGGGACAAGCCATTTCTATTGAAGTAGTGTGTAGATCAAGTAAATTGGAGATGTATTCCGAATGATGAAATTCAAAGTATCCTACATCACTGTCATTCTGAATCTTATGGCAGACATTTTGGAAGCATATGAACTGCTGCAAAGGTTCTTCAATCTGGTTTTTATTGGCCCACCATGTTTAAAGATGCTCATTAGTTCTGACAAAGCTGTGATCATTGTCAAAGAACTGATAACTTATCAAGGAGACACGAAATGCCACTGCAAAATATTTCAGAGGTGGAATTATTTGATGTATGGGGAATCGATTTCATGGGTCCATTTCCACCATTCTGGGGCAATATCTACATTCTTGTCGCTATGGATTATGTCTGCAAATGGGTTGAAGCTGTGACTTTACCTGCAAATGATGCCAAATCAGTTATGAGATTCTTGCATACAAATATTTTTACCAGATTTGGTACTTTTCGTACCTTAATTAGTGGTGAAGGTTAACATTTTGGCTACAGATTAGTTGCCAACAATCTAACAAATATGGGATTAAACATAAAATTGCCATGGCATACCACCCACAGATAAACGGACAAGCTAAAATTTCCAATAGAGAAATCAATCAAATTATGAAGAAAGTTGTCAATCCCAATCGCAAGGATTGGTCACCAAGGTTGGACGAAGCCTTGTGGGCTTATCGCACAACTTTCAAGACACCATTGAGAATGTCACCTTTGCAGCTTGTCTATGGTAAACCATGTCATTTTCTAGTTGTGCTAGAACACAAAACATTTAGGGCAATCAAGAAACTAAACATGGCCTAAGGTGCTGCTGCAACTCATCGCTTACTGGAGCTTAATGAGATGTATGAATTTCGAGCTCAAGCTTATGAGAATGCAAGACTGTACGAAGAAAAGACAAAGCGATGGCATGACAAGAAAATTTTTCCACGACAATTTGTACCTGGACAACAAGTCTTGCTCTTCAATTCCAAACTTTAAGTATTTCCTGGAAAATTAAAGTCGAGATGGTCTGGACCATTCAAAGTCGAGCGTATATACCCTCATGGAGTTGTCGATGGTAAAGATGGAAAACAGGATCCACTTTCAAAGTCAATAGTCAATACCTGAAACATTATTTTGGAGAAAACAGGATCCACTTAATATTGTTCTCTTGCAGAAATTTTCTTCGTTTATTTTATTTTTACTTTTTCTTATTTGTTACCCAATAAATTTATTTAACTATTTATTTTCTCTTGTTACAGGTTTCTTTTTGGGCCAAAGTACATACAAATTAAAGCCATTAGGCCAATTCTTTTAATTTTCACAAATTTGCGCTAAATACATTTTCTTTTCCCACTAAATTCTAATTGTTTTGCTTTGTCAGACCATGATTAAGGCCAATTTTATCGCACACATCACAATTTCTTTTCTCCCAAGTTTAACCTAGCCGATTCAGTTTCTTCCCACATTTTTATCCCGTTTTGTTTTTTGCTTTTACTCTCTGTTTCATTCATAACCGCAATAAAATCTAGCCTTTTTCATTTTCAACCTTTCTATATTTCCTTCAATGGCTTCCCAAACAGCTTCTACTTCGACCTTTGCCTCTTCACACACCTTCTTCAGTAAACTTGCTGAAGATAAAAACCATAAGAATATTTCCAAAAGACCATTCTGCATGGAAAAAGGATTCCTTTTTCAGGATGCTCCCTTTATGGAGTATACAGAGGCCATCTCATCGGTTGTCGAAAAACATGGATAGGGAATCTTGTGTCTCCATCCTGACGATGTCTTCCCAAAGGTAGTGAAAGTGTTTTACGTCCATATTACTTCTCCTAACAATACATATATATATGTGTGTGGCGCATCAGTTCTATTTGATGAGGGCTCCATCAATGCCCAATATGGACTATCTAAAGGTCCTGACGAGCATGCTGACTTTGTGAAGATAATGTCCCCAGAGCGCTTAACGCAGCTTCTCACTGATGTTTGTGTGGCAGATACACAATGGTCAATTTCAAGAAATGACTGTTACGCCATCAATAGAGTCTTATTAAAGCCTCAAAGCAAGATTTGGTACCATTTCTTGAAAACCCATCTCATTCCTTGTACACATAATGCTACAACATCAAAGGATCGATTATTGCTTCTCCATTCCATAATGGTGGGCTGAAAGATTAATGTTGGAAACATTATCTTTCGTGAGATTCACTGTTGTGCCCAAAAGAATGCTGGCACCTTAAATTTCCCTTCACTGATCACTGCACTCTGCCAAATAGTCAAGGTTCCCCTGTCACCAAATGAAGACCACCTTCCAAACAAAGAGATTATTATTAAGAACATTACACAGAAACTGGCTAGAGAGGAAAGGCCAAGGCAAACTGACATACCTCAATCTTCTCCTCCTAGGACTACTTCTATTGTCCCCTCGACTTCTCATACTAATTTTGAGCAGTGAAAGATTGAAGTTGTAGAGGGTTTGAAATAGCAATTTTGTGTGTTGGAAAAACATCAAAAAATGCTTGTCACTGACTTTGTCAAAGCTCAAGAAGAGATGGCCATCTTTCGGGAATATGTTCGCCAACGCGATATTGCCATTTGTAAACCCTGCAAAAGAACTTCTCACGCCCAATGCCACCATTTTCTATTTTTTGTAAAGAATTGCTATTGAATCCTAAAGCAAAAGATGAAGAATCTATTACTGCTCCCACACACAACCAAGAACCAGAGAGAGATGAAGCTAGGATAGAATCTGTCCACATTAAATTTGATGATGATGGAATGGACACCACTCAAACTACTGCACCTGTACCACAATCCATCAACTGCCCAAGAACATGCAATTCATCAACTGATTGATGAACTCACAAAGTCAGATACCGACGATGATGAGGAAGAGGTGCCCATCAACCAACTTAAGAGAAAAAGATTTAAGAAGGCTGCTGGTAAAACCATTCAAGCTGATAGTGATGACCAGGACATGCCACAACATTATAAGTGAGCTACAACGAAATCTACACAACCCAAGTAAAGTAACATTCTTCCCATCCAAGCTTTGATTTTGATAATTTTCATTCATTTTAGTTCATATCTGTTAATTGCATTCATGTAGCTTTTATTCAT
>CM025144.1:10654830-10666283 GCA_013467495.1 Gossypium gossypioides | reverse complement strand
ACTTTTATTTATTTGTCAGTGATAATGATTTCTATTTGGTTATGTGGATAAACAGAGAATTTGGTAGGGAAATTAGGGTATGCAGAGGTATACAAATGAGTATTAAAGGATGGGGAAGAGATTACAATGAAGAGGCTGACAAAAGCTCTGATTGATGAAAGGAAAGAAAAGGATTTTTTGACAAAAATTGGAACTATTGGTCATGTCTGCCACCCAAATGTAATGACACTTTTAGGTTGTTTCATTGACAATGGGCTTTATCTCATATTTCAGTTCTCTTCCAGAGGCTCTATTGCTTCTCTTCTCCATGGTACAAAATGAAAATTTTGATTTCCTTTTCCCCATCACAGTCGACTATTTATTTATGGATTTTGTTTGTCTTTTGAATGTTTTGGAATATCTTCTCTTCATAGAATTTTTGTGACTACAAATGTGAATTTGCCTACTTTGGACTAGAAAATAAGGTATAAGATTGCAATTAAGATTGCAAAAGGACTCTATTACTTGCATAAATGGCATAAAAGAAGGATAATCTACAATAACATTAAGTCTTCAAATATTCTATTGACTGCAGATTTTGAGCATCAGGTATCCATATCAAATTTGCTTTGTTTTGACTTTCATTGATCATGCTAATATTGAGTTCTTGCAGTATTTTGAGTTTGATGATAACCTCTTCTCTTTCTCTTCAAATTTATGTGTAAATATCTGATTTTGGACTAGCAAAATGGATTCCTTCTCAGTGCACAGACCATTCTATTGCTCCTATTGAAGGCACATTTGGGTACTAATAATATATATATGTATGTTCTGTATAACATTTATTTTCTTCTCTTTTATTAAGAAAACAAAAATTAAGCCACTACAAAGGTTTTAATGGTGTGGTAGACGTGATGTAGGAATTTAGCTCCCGAGTACTTTATGCATGGAATTGTGGATGAGAAGACAGATGTGTTTGCATTTTGAGTTTTCTCGTTAGAGATTATATCAGGGAGGAAAACAGTTAATGCCTCTCACCAAAGCTTGCACTGCTGTGTAATGCTTTCCCTTGAAATACAAATATCATCTTTGTTACATGTTACTTATTTCATTGCTTCACATGTTACTTGTTACCTTCTCAACTCAACAGGAAAAACCAATCTTGAATGGTGAGGAGATTTACAAACTAGTAGATCTAAGGCTACGAGGTGCCTTCGACCTTTCATAGCTAAAAACACTTGTATTTGCAGCATCTTTCTGCATTCGAGCATCTTCGGCATGGCGTCCTACTATGAATAAGGTACCATTTCTGCTTTCTAGATCTCTATTATGAATCAATAGAAATTTTCACCTACACATATTCATTAATGAATCAGTATTTTCTATTTAGTGTTGGAAAATAGGCTACTGCAAAACAAATCCGTTAGCACTGACTGGAAAATAAATAAAGAATTAAGAAATAAAAAATTTATTGCACTGTGGTAAACCCACTGCCATGGAAATGAATTTGCCATGATTAGTGTAATTGTGTAGTGAATGTCGTACCCCAAGGTTAACACAGTGCTTCAATATTCATACACCCGAATAAGGAAGATGGAACTCGATTAGTGTAGCTCTCCTCAAGGAAATCACAGTAGGATCAATTCCCAGGAAAGTTTGGAAGGGTCACAGTTGGTCCCACTTAAAACACAAACACCTAAACAAAAATTTTCTCTAAAGTGATTTAGAGAAAAAATGACAAAATTTATAAGAAAATCGAAAAGGAAAGAAGAGGAGGAAAGTGCTTGTAGAGAGTGTTGTTTTCTTTTCTATGTTTGAAAATTAAGAAATCAGTCCTCTATTTATACTAGAAACGGAAGGGTAAAATGGTAAATAGGTAGGGCAAAAGAATAAAAAACGTAGGGCAATTTTGAAACTAGCCCACCATTTTCACGCCATATAGCCAAATAATATTACTATTTAAAATTTTTCGTAACAGTAAAAAGGAAAAAAATAAAATTATGGAAAAATAATAAAACTTTTATCAAAAAAGATATAATGTTAACAAGAAAATGGACCGAGCGAGTGGCGGTGACGCACGTGTGTGATAAGCTTATAACCCAATTACTCAATGAGAGCAAGAAGTAAAACTATATTAAAGCCCTTTTAATAGCTTGTACTTAACCAATGTAGGATATACCCACTAACAACAATCCTTTGCATTACCAACAATCCCCCATTAATGCAAAGTAATTTGGAATTTTTTTTTGTAAACACGAGGAAAAGTAGAGAGTTTTTTTTCCAGTTAAAAAGTGAGAAGAGCAATAATGAAATTAAATGCTTAAACACTAGTATCTTGTGGGTTTGAATTAGTACATAGTGAAATAAGTATTTCTTCTCTTTAACAAGTGAACGAATCTTGAACTTGTTAAGATAGGAGTTAACTCATGACACACAAATAATCTCAGATCCATTTGATGTTTTGCAATAACTCGACAAGTTTTAGCCAATGCACCTTAGGATGTTGATAAGTGCTATAGAAAAATTGCGCAAAATATTTTTCATAGAAGGTGCTAGTCCTTCACACTTACGTAGGTGATTTCATCAAGTCTATCTCAATATAGGCCACCTGAATTAGGGCTAAGAAATCATTAAGAATTTTTATTAAGCTCATCATCTCAAATTTAAGTTTGGTGAATTCATCAAATCCATCTCAATAGGACCACCCAAACTCTAGGTTATGAACTCATTAAGAGTAATAAACACAGCCTTTTGAGTCGGTGAATTCATCAAGTCTGTCTCAATAGGACCACCACACTTGAATTATCACACCAAATAGTAGTTTTGTCGACTAGGTTTAAATGAAGTTCACTTAACAAGGACTCAAGCCATGTAATGTTTGTTGCAGCAGTTGTTATACCTTGGTATTCTGCTTCAGCCGTTGAACGAGATACAACTTTTTGTTTCTTGGAACAATAGGAAACCAAATTCCCACCAAGATAGACACAGTATCCAGTGGTTGGTCGACAGTCATCAAAATCTAGACCCTAATTTGCATCAACATACCTAACTTGTAACAACTCATTTTTCAATGGTGTTGGAAACAGTGGTTTTAGGGCCACAAATTTGACGAGTAATTTCATAAATATTATTTACGAATATTTACGATTCAATTATGGTTTTAAAAATGTTTTTGATATGGTAATTTATGTTATATGAATGATTAATTAAGTTCAAGTGGTAAGACTATAAAGTCGAGTGGTTTTAGAAAATGAGGTATCGGGACCTCATTTTTATAAAATGAGCAATAAATATTTTTATAAATAGTTATGGAGTGCTATTAAGGCCGAATTAAAGTTTCGTTAAGAAATTTTGACATTTGCATGCTTAATTAAGTAAAAAGGACTAATTTGTAAAAGATGTAAAACCTAGTTGCTATTTAATTTTAATGATTTAATAGATTACTTAGTGGAATTAGGTGAAATTATATGACAATTAGACCATGATGAATTATTATGGTCAGTCAATGGTTGTTATTATGATAAGTATGTGTTATTTTTTTATTAATTAAAATAAAAATAATGTAATAAAAACATAAAATAAGTAAAACAAAAAGAAAGAAAAACATTTTATGCTTACCATCTTCTCCAAAACACCGAAACACCATGGCAAGAAGAACTAAGGTTGGTCCATGCTTCAATTCATGCATGGTAAGCCATTTTTCATCTGTTTCTTTTAATTTTTATGTTTTTGAGATTGTTGCAATTAGGTCCAGCTAGCTCGTACCTTCGTTTTTGAAATTGTTAAAGATTTTGAATGTTTCCATTAATGAATCTGTGTGATTTTAGATGTTAAATGATGAAATTGGGGTATTAGTTGTGATTTATAAGTATTTTGTTAAATGATTTTGATGAATTTAACGATTAGGGATTAAATTTTTGAAATAGTAAAAATACAAGGACTTGGTGTGAAATTATTGCATAAATGGGCTGTATTGGATGCCATGAATATTCGGTTGGCATGGGTTTACATTAAAAATGGTTAATTTGCATGTGTTAGGCTCAGGGACTAAATTGAATAAAAGTAAAATGTTAGGGGCAATTTTGTAAAAATTTAAAAATGACTAAATTGTATAAAATAAATTTTATTACTATCTAAATTAATGAATTGAATGAAATTCTTAATTTAGATCAAGGATGAGTGGAAAATTGAGGAGAAGAGAAAATTACCAAATTGCCATTGTACTTAGTTATTTCTGTAATTTAGCTAGGTAAGTTCGTAGGTATAGAATTGTACATACCTATCTATATAAATAATGTTATTGCTGATTTATGAATGTATATACTTATATATGATGTTTAAAATGTGAGTTGGAACTCAAAATATTATAACTAAATATAATGTGAGAAATGATTTATTAAAAAATTATTGAATATTAATGAAATATGATAAATTCGATTTCAGAATGATTATGAATTGTTACAGCATGTGTATCGAGAAATATGAAAGTGATTAATAGATGATGTTAATCTTTGTGATGATACATTGACAGTATGAATATATGTATTTATATTATATCATGTGTACAGAAATAATGAAATGCCTTTTAATGATAAATATGTTTAAAGTAAATGTATTACATGAAATGCCCGGTTGAACGTAGTAATCACTATGATATGATTGGCATGCCAATAGGGTTAGAATGTGTGCTTGTAAGGGATTTGCACTTTGGTGCCTTTGTTTGCACTTCGGTGCCCCTGTTTACACTTCGATGTCCCTATTCGCACTACGGTGCCCTTGTTGGCACTTCGGTGCCCCTGTTATGCAACTTTGATGCCATTGCTGTGGTGTAGTTACCTGAGTATCCAAGTCAAGTTACTAGTTCGTCGGGATAAATGTGAATGGAATTTATAAAATTATTGTTAATGGCTAATTTATAATCAAGATATTAGTAAATGTTGAATGTTAAATGTTCAATAAATTACTTGATCATATGTGAGTATCATTATGTTGATGATTATTCAGTTAAAAATATATGTTCATATACATATATGAATGAGTTTGGGTTGAACTATTATAGTACAGGAAGCCAACGACAAATCATTTTCAATACTAAGCCTATAAGTGCTTTGTAAATGATAACATGTATGATTAATTTATTCATTTAGCTTTAATCTTGTTTAGTGAAAGTAAGTGATTTCAGGATGACATGTTTATAGGAAAGTTTTAGACGAATGATGAATTACAGAATGATTATTAGCTAATGTGAAAGAGTTATGTTTAAGTGCACTAGCTTGTGGTTATGATTGATGTTTATGCTTATGTCTTATGAGTTATGCAAATAAAACGGGTGAGAATAGATATTGAAATGATAAGTTCATAGATGTGATGAAATATGATTAAATAAAAAGGATTGTCGAGTTAAATGACTTACTTGTAAAGAAGGGATTTACTTATGTTATGAATAGATACACTGATTCGTGAATTGATAATGTAATTAAGCTTATGCTAAGTAAGTGGAATGTTATGTTTAAAGTTTATACGAGCTTACTAAGCATTCATTGCTTATGTGGTTGTCTTTCTCTTACTTTATAGGTTATTAGAAGCTCGATCGGTTTGAAAGCTAATCAGAGATCTATCACACTATCCAGCGATTATATAGGTAGATTTTGAAGTTTTAGTCAAGGTTATAATGGCATGTATAGGTGGACTTGTGATGAATGATCTAATTGTTGTGATATGTATAATTAGTATTATGGTTGATGTTCTTACGGTATATTGATGCCTTGTTGGTTGATGTTAATATGGTTAAATTGATGCATGTTTGGAATGACCATATTTGGTATGTTTTTAATGAGGCCAAGTTGAATTATGCTTTGAGGTAGATATGAGCTATTGGAAATGGTATAAATGTGTTCAAATATGGTGAGTTTATGCTGAAATGGTATAGGTCAATTTATGATGAGTTTTGAGATGGAAAATTAATTAGGTGTTGATGAATAAATGTGTTAAGTACATGTATATGTTTAGGCAAATTGTATCTTTGAATTTGAGGTGCCTATATGGCATATTGGTTGAATGGAAATTTGGTTATTTGAAATTGGTCATTTTATGCATGTTTGAATATGTTTTGGTGTTTTGGTCATATGTAGGAATGATACTTAGGTGCATGTTTGAGGTGGGTGAAGGAAATGACTTGATTTTGGCCAATTTCTTGTCCACACGGCCTAAGACATAGGCGTGTGTCTCAGTCGTGTGTGACACACAGTTAGGAGACACGGTCGAGTGTCCCCTGTAGGTTTTAAAGGTTGCTGTTTGAAAGTTACACAGCTTGGCACACGGGCGTGTGGCTTGGCCGTGTGACCCAACTTAGAGAGTTACACAGGTATGGGAACGGGCTGAGACACGGCCATGTGTTCGTACTTTGATTGTTACACGGCCTAAGACATGGGCTTGTGACCCCTACAGTTTGAATTTTTCTAGCTTTTTCCTAAAAGTTCCAAATGTTTTCGATTTGGCCCCGAATCATTACTAAAATGTTTCTAAGGCCTCGAAGGCTCATTTTAAGGGACGAAATGTATGTATATGATTGAATTATGCTATGCTTAATGAGTTGTCTGGAAATGAATATTTTTATGTAACAATTTTATGGCAAAGCCCCCTAAACCTATTCCGGCAATAGATACGGGTTAGGGGTGTTACACAACTAGTGACAATCTTTTACAAGGTTGAATTTGTAACCCATAGTCAATAGTATCACATAAGTAGCGTAAAATGCGCTTGATGGCAACAAAATGAACATCAGTGGGGGAGTGCATAAACTGACACATATTATTAACAGCATGGGCAATGTCAGGTCTAGTAAGAACTATGTATTGTAAGGCTCTAGCAATGCTACTATACTCATGTGGATTGGCAAGAGGGGTACCCATGTGTTTGGACAACAGAAAAGAACCAACCATGGGTATAGGTACTCCTTTAGCCTTGCCCATATGACATCGTTCCAATAAATTAAGAATATACTTACGTTGACAAAGATGAAGTCCACCATTCTTAAGACGTGTCACCTCAACGCCTAAGAAATAGTGAAGAAACCCTATATCCTTGAGGGAAAACTCAGTGTGGAGTTAGTTAACAAAAACATCAATCTCTGTACTTGAGTAATCGATAATAATGATGTCATCCACATAACTAACACATATATACGAAACACATTGGTAATGTGAACAAGCAAGGAGGCATTAGATTTGGAAAGCTCAAAACCAATGAAAACAAGAAATGCCTTCAATTTCTCAAACCAGGCTCTTGAAGCTTCTCGCAGACCATACAAGGCTTTATTCAATTGACATACACGGGGTTGCCCATTTTCATCTGTCCTGACATAACTGGGAGGCTGTTGCATGTACACTTCCTCAATCAAATCACCATTAAGAAAAGCATTGTTAACATCTACCTGTTGCACCGGTCAATATTTAGTTATAGTAATAGAAAGAATAGTACGAATTATAGCAGGTTTGACCACTAGACTGAATGTTTCATGAAAACCACACTTAGGAACTTGAGAACATTCTTTTCCAACCAATCTCCCTTTCCGACGAGCCACTGTACCATCAGGATTTCATTTGATCTTGAAAATCCACTTGCAACCAATTGCCTTTCGACCCGGAGGTAACGGAACTAAATTCTAAGTGTTTTTATGAAGCAAAGCATCATACTCTTCTTGAGCAGCCATTTGTCATTCAATACTAGCAAATGCTTCTTCAATATTGTGAGGTTCTCATTCGACAAGTTCAACTGTCAAGACTTTTAGTTTAAAAATACCAGCTTTTGATTAAGTGACCATAGAATGAGTATTGAGGAAACGAGGAGCGGAAAAGTATCATCAATAAAGACAGGAAATTCTTGTGTAGGAGAGGAAATACCAGAGCTACTGTCAAAACAAACATTAGCATTCCTTGTAGGCGAGTTTAAGTCTGGAAATGGAGATGTAACACCCCTAACCTGAATCCGTCGCCAGAACAGGGTTACGGAGCATTACCGACATTTACAAATCAAATAGACAGAAAACGCAAACATTTCATATCATATAGCATTAATGTCAAAAATCAATCAAAATCATACATATTGTCCCTTATACGAGCCCTCGAGGCCCAAAATACACTTTTTTTTAACAAAAAATAGACCAAAAGGCCTAAATATCATTAATAACTTCCTGAATTACAAGTTCGTGAATCTCTCTAGGATAGTTCACATAAAAAACCCACGTACAATTTTTCTTCAAAACAAAATTGCAAATAAAATTAGCAAGCCTATTGCTAGTTCTAGGCACCCACGTGATGATCGCAACCTCAAAAGTCTTCAATTGCAAATATATATCATTCGCACGCTGTCCTATAAAAGTGATATCCTGACCTTTACTGTTTATTCTGTTTACAATATTAGCATTGTCAGACTCAAAGTGAACCTTTTTTAAATTCATATTTTTTGCCAAGATAACACATTCCTCAAGCACCATAATTTCAACCCAGTCACTGTTAATAGTCGTCTCTTTAACGCAACCGTAACCACCCAGCACAAAGCCATCGCCGTCTCTCACAATAACTCCCAACCCCATTCGTTCCGTATCAATAGCCGCATCCACATTTATTTTAACGACCCCCGCGCAGGTTTCTTCCATCTATGAACAGTAGGTTGAATAGGAATAATCGGTTTTTCGCTAAGGATATAAATCCTAAAGTCATTGCTAAGTGCCAGAGCTCTATTCCAAATCATAATCGCATTCTCCTCTTTACCACAAAAGGTAAAATTGTTTCTGTTGTTCCACGAGTTCCAAATAAGAATAATGAAGTCCTCCATAGCTTTTTTATCAATAAGTCTCATAGTAGCTTCCAACTAGTCTATGCAACTATCGAACTCATTTCTCACTAGCCTATCATCAAGCCTACCACAGACCAGAGTCTCCCGAGCTGTGGGACAATCCTTTATGGCATGAATAAGAGTTTCCTTGTCGGCATCACATCGCTGGCACGCCGGATTCACCGTAGGCCGAATGGTAGCAATTTTTGTATTGGTAGGCAAGATCTCATGCCCCACTCTCCAAGAAAAAACTCAAATTTTAGCCAAGATTTTAAGTTTCCAAATCCTCTTCCAGAACAACCTATGAGAACCCATGCCCATCTTTTTGAGAATGAGCTAAGAATAAGCTGATTTTGTAGTAAAAAGACCATGTTGACTATGAAACCACACCATAACATCTTTCGGAGAGTGACAAAAAATAGGGATATTACAAATTTGGTCCTCCAGATTTTCCCCGTAAATGTCACACACCCTATTCCTATTCTAACGCATGCTGTTCAGATCCCGAAGCTCATACACTTTCCTTTCACCCACATGCCCCCTTGGCAGGTAAAAGAGTCCCCATTTAGACCCTCAAAGCCCCAATTGTCATTGTGAATGTCTACACTTTTGCCATCGCCCACCAACCACCCGAAGCTTTGTTTTAAGCTCATTGCTGTTGTTACAATACTACTCCAAGTAAAAGATGGTTTATCCACTTTTTTAGGTCTAAAAAGATTACCATCTAGAAAATATTTAGAGTTGAGAACGCGATAGCAAAGCGTGTCCGTTTTTGTGATGACCTTCCACACTTGTCTACGAAGAAATGCCAAATTGAATAAGTGAAAGTCTCTAAACCCGAGGCCTCCCATGCCTTTAAAAGCACAAATATTATCCCACGCAAGCATAGCCTAACCACAATCCTTTTTTTTGCATGCCCACCATGTTCTACGGACCTTAGAAATCATGTCTTCGATAACACCTCTAGGGGCATGAAAAATAGAAAGAGCATAAGTGGGTAAAGCCTGAAGATTAGATTTTATAAAAACTTCTCTGCCACCATACGATAAAAGTCTTTTGGACCAACTATTAATTCTACAAGAAAATTGGTTAAGGATGTCGTTAAAAGGTAAGGAATTTTTCTTTTCGATATGAAGCGGTAACCTGAGGTAATTATCCAACTTATCAACCACTCGCATACGAAGCATATTACCAACGTGTTCCCTTTGAATCATAGAGGTTTTCGGGCTAAAATAAACCATAGATTTATCAAAATTAATTTGTTGACCTAATACCTTTTCAAAATCATTTAGAATTTTAGTGAAAGCCTCAACTTCCTCTTTTTTATTTCTAGTAAAGAGGAGGGCATCATTAGCAAAAAATAAATGGTTAATGCTTGGCCCATTAATACTAGCCTGAATTCCCCAAATAAGCCTATCCTGTTGAGAACGGATGAGCATTCTCGAAAATGCCTCCACGCAAAATAGGAAAAGATAAAGGGATAGGGGATCCCCTTGACGGAAACCCCTCTCTGGGATTATTGTTTTCGTTAAAATCCCATTACACATAACCACATACTTAATTGAACAAACACACTTCAAAATTAAATTGATCCAAACATCAACAAAACCTATATTCTTCATAACAGCTTCGAGGAACTTCCACTTAACCCGATCGTACGCCTTGCTCATGTCAAGTTTAACCACGAGCCCTTTATTTAGGCCTTTTTTGAGCTCTTAAGGTAGTGTATTAGTTCATGCGCAATTAGGATGTTGTTGTGGATCATTCCTCCTGGGACAAAGGCTCTTTGATTTTAACTTGTACATGACAGAAAAACATCCTTCAACCTATTCGCTAGAGTCTTCGTAATAATTTTGTAAATAACTCTGCATAAACTAATTAGTCGAAAATTAGACATAGCAATGGGTTCTTTAATTTTATGGAATGAGAACAATTATCATTTCATTAATGCAAGAAATGTATTTTTGACCATTTAAAAAATCATGGCAAAGGTTTAGAATGTCTTTACCCTGACCTCTCAGATTTCTCGAAAGAAAACACTCGAGAGGCCGTCTATACCCGGTGCCTTGTGAGGATCCATTTGGTTGAAAGTGGCTAAAATTTCCTCATCCGTAAACTCTTTCACGAGCATATCATTGATTTCATGGTCAACGTACTTAGGGATATAGCTCATCTCCACCTCGTCATTATTAACAATGCTCGACGTGAACAAGTTCTGGAAATAATCCCCAACAATCTTACAAATGCCTTTGGTTTTGCACAACTATTGTCCACCATGGTCTTTAAGTCTCTCAATATAATTCTTCTTATGTCTGCTTGTGGCCCTCACGTGGAAGAACTTTGTATTCCTATCCCCTTCTCTAAGCCAATTGATCATGGACCTTTGTGCCCAGTAACCGTCCTCCTTAGTATAAAGTTTGCCCAACTTGATGCAAGCTTCCCGAAGGCTATTAATATTTGACGTAGTTATGGGCCCGTCAATGGTTCTATCTATATGCTCAGTCAACTCGCGAATCTGAGCTCTCATTCTATTATATTTGTTAAACTGCCATGATGTAACAACCCGATTCTGGGCCTAGTCGAAACAGTGGTTTCGGGACCACAAATCTGACAAGGATAAAATTTATTTTTATTATATT
>CM025144.1:10626779-10641697 GCA_013467495.1 Gossypium gossypioides | reverse complement strand
ACATGAAAACCCTAATGACATGTCATTTGTATCCTACGAATTCCTAAGGTTCAAATGGGGCTCGATAATTATCGTGACATCGTTGAATTTACATCATTTGATTACATGGAAAATAACACATTAACATATAGATCAATATAATATTAAAATGTTATTTAATCATACGAACTTACCTTGACAGACAAAGCGTAAAAACGTAGTCGATCAATCCGAGGCTTTCGCTTTTCCCTGATCTAAATCTATTTGAGGTCTATCTTGATCTAAATAGATAAATTCAATTCATTTAATACTTCCATTATTCAATTCATTTCACATTTCATATTTTTGAAAAATTACTATTTTGCCCCTAACATTTTAACATTTTTACAAATTAGTCCTTAAGCTCGTAAATTTAAATTTAAACATTTTCATCCCCAATTCATGCTAGCCGAATTCACTAGGGACATCAACCAACTCATACAAATCACCATTTCATGAATTTAACATAAACTTTTATCATTTTTACAAATAAGTCCCTAAATGACAATTTCATCAAAAATCCCTTTACAAAACTTATTTATTTAACAACAAGAACTCATAATCTTCCATCAAATGTAAAAAATCATGCAAGAACATCCATGGAAAAACCCTAACTCTTTAACAATTTTGCAAATTGACCCTCAGACTAGCTAGATTAAGCTACGACTTCAAAAACATAAAAATCATTAAAAACGAGACAAAATAACACTTACATGCACTAGATGAACTTGGTCAAATGTCTAGCCCTAGCTATGGCTTTCTTCTTCATCAATTTTCGGTGGAGATAAAAGTTAAAGAAGATAATACATTTGTTTCTTTATTTTTCTTTACTTATTTATTAAATTACTTTACTAACTTTTAATTTAAACTAATAAAACATCAATTTCATGCCCATCTTTGTCCACTAATAATAATGGTCTAATTACCATATAAATCCCATTACTTTAAAATTTCATAGCTAATTGATACCTTTAACTTATAGAACTCTAATTTTGTACCTTTTATGATTTAGTCTTTTTCACTTAATTAAACATGCAAACGTCAAAATTTCTTAACGAAATTTTAATAAGACCCTACTAACATTCCATATACATTAAAATAATAATAAAATAATAATTTTCTCGTTAGATTTGTGATCATGAAACCACTATTTCGATTTTATTGAAAACGGGTTGTTACAATTACAACCATATTATGATTGGTCATTGGGCATACTTTAACAATCTCCCACTAGCACTAAGACCAATCAATCATATATCTTATAGCAAGTGACTTAGTGTGACGATCATGCTTCTGCTGTGTCAGAGGCTTCGTTAGTGGATCAACGATGTTGTCATCCGTTTGTACTTTGCATATTTCTACATGTCATTGATCAATGATTTTGAAAACGCCTAAGCACATGTTTGGATCACTAGTGAGATATGGGCTCCTTTCCTTGTGCAATAGCTTCGTTGTTGTCACAACGAAGTTCTATAGCATTTGATATGCTAGGCACAACCCCTAGTTCGGATATGAACTTCTTGATCCAAACAACCTTTTTTGCAACTTCACTGACTACAATGTACTCGGCCTCAGTTGTAGAATTAGCTACTCTATCTTACTTTGAACTTTTCTAGGTCATAGCACCATCACTAAGGCAAAACAAAAAAACCTGATTGTGATCGTGAATCATCCTTTTTGGTTAGGAAGCTAGCATTAATGTAACCTTTTACACCGAGCTCTTCCTCACCTCTATATATAAGGAATGTATCCTTAGTCCTTTTCAAGTACTTAAGGATATTTTTAATTGCAACCCAATGACCTTCACCAGGATCCACATGGTACCAACTCGTCATGCTTAAAGCATACGATACATCTGGGTGAGTACATTGCATGTCATACATGATAGAACCAACAGCCGAAGAATATAGAATCTTACTCATACATTCTCTCTCTTGCGGAGTTGAAAGACTGATCTACCATAATTTAGTGAAGCAAATTAAACTAGTTTTTGCACTTTAGGACCTTGAATACAAGAACTTTGGTTAAGTTTTAGTTAAGTTTTCGTAATTTTATTTATGTTCAATAAAATGTGTAATTTGAGTCTTTTATGGACCTTAGGGGCTGAATGAGGCCTCAAGGTGAGCTAATATACTTTGTGAGCATGCGGGAGACCATTAGAAGATGTGCTAACTTGATACTGGTCGTTGTGTTGCAACACGGAGAACTGGATGTTGCAACATAGGGAGTAAAATAGAAGAATTTTAAGACTGCCTTCAGTGTCGCGACATAGCCTAAGGATGTCCCAACACACCCCGAAAGACACCTTAAAGATAAAGCATACTGCCTTCGATGTCGTGACGTAGGACTTGGTGTGTCGTGACATCACCTCTGTACGGGAAATAATTACGAGCAAGGGGAATTTTGGTTCGCACAATCAAATATTAAGCATGGTAACGACAATTGACCTAAGGTTAAGGATGATGGCCACTCTAAAGTCTATAAATAGGCTTAATTAACACATGTTATAGACAATTTTCATATTGTATAATTTTCTTCCTAGTTTTGGTATTTAACTTTTCTCTTTATAGGCTTTAGGTTTATTTTAGTTTTTGTTCTTTGCTTTTGTGGAAGAAACCAAATTTGTGAAATGTGATCAAACTCTATGAGGATTCAACATTCTATTTTAATACAAATCAGAATTCCTTTAAACTTTATACTATTGAATTATTATTCATGACTACTCATTCTATCAGGTTTATATTGTTTATGAGATCTATGATGAACTAATCTTCCTGTGGGGGATTAGCAAGTGGAGGTATGATTAATTGACTGTTTTGTAGGGACATATTAGCAAACTAGCTGTTCAGGAAAGGAAGAACTTAAACCCTAGGCCTGATAACCCTAGGAAGTCATTAAGGTGGGAATTAACCCAAAATTGGTATGGCCTATCCATGAACACCTTAACCCTAATCTGGTATGAACTGTGAGGTCGATAGATAAGTAGTTCTTGCCAACTCATTACTCTAGTGGAAGATCAGAAGATCCTGCTAGTATATCAACTAGTTGATTGAACAAGAAAACCTAAAGCGACAATTGATTATGATTACCGAAGCAAGCTAATCACCCATGCTCAAATTTGATACATTTACTATTTGATTTCTCATTATTTCTTTATTTTTTTATGTTTCTTTTATTATTATTATTATTAAGAATACTAAAAAACCTTTCTTTTTAGTTTATCGTAATATAATTCATTTAAAGTACTAATTAAATCTATGTGTGCTTAGGTTAGAATTAACTTAGTGCTTGCATCCCTTGGGTACGATCCCTAGAGTACTCATCTACTCCATTATAACTATATTACAACTTGTCTCGTATACTTGCAGATACCGCTTTTCATATATTTTGTGTAGGATTTCTAGTTTGGACGTTGGAACATCCGAAGGCGGTCAAGTTGTTGGTGCCGTTTTCAGGGAGGCACCATCACTAATTTAATTATAGTTTTTGCATATTGATAGAATAATTAGGAAATTGATGCATTATAGATACATATTTTAAATTCTAAGTTACTAACATTTCTTTATTTCTTTTGTATTTCAACATACATGAAGTATGATGTAAGCTTTAGGAACTTTTTTGGTAAGGATTGGTTGTAGTCTAGTATTACTCGTTCCTTTATTTCTATTTTGCATTTTAAGTTAAATCATTCCTTACTAACATGGATTTCTAATAATGTCATATTTAATGATCCTAAGACAAAGGACCCCATAGCTTTTCTATGACAATTTGAATATATATGCAACACTGTTGCTTATGTTGGAATTCCATCGGACACTAACAAATTATTACTAATCCCTTTTGCATTGGATGAGAAAGTGAAAGCTTGGTTAGATGCACTCCCACCCGATACTATTACTACATGGACTGATTTTGTACAATTATTCCTTCGACAGGTCTTGCCTATGACTCAGGTAGCAGTATTTATGAAAAATTATTTTAATTCAAACAACATGTTGCTGAAACATTAGGACAAGCTTGGGAAAGATTTAAAATGATTATCATATCAGTATTGGGTGGGGGCATACATTTTGCAGTTCAAATCCAACTTTTTATGACGGGTTGGTAGTTAAAATAGGTAAAAGTTTGATATCTTGACCGGGGAAGCATCTAGAAGAAAACAGTAAAGGAAGTCATGGAAATACTAGAAAGATTCAGTGAAAATGAATTTACCTGGGGGATACGTCAAGAATTAGAAGTAGGGGAATTGGAAATAAATAAATAAAAAAAAAGAGAAAAAGTGCAATAAACTAGAGACAACTATGACAAATTTGGTTGATCATGAATATGATTTAAAAGAAGAAAAATGGGATGATACTGAACAAGAAAATGCCTAGATAGCTCTTCAACTTGATTGGTGGCATCAAAGTAAGGGACAACCAGAACAAATTATTCTGAGTACAACAAAAATGATGCCTTCCATTATTAAATCCCTTGAGTTAGAATTAAAACCTTTACTGGAACACTTAAAATATGGATATTTGGAGGAGCAAAATACATTACCAATGATTATAGCTATAGATCTAAGTTTAGAATAGGAAGAGGCTTTATTAAGTGTTTTAAAAACACACAAAAAGCCATAGGATGGACAATCATTGATATTAAAGGAATTAACCCTGCACTATGTCAACATAATATTAGATTAGAAGAAGGAAGAAAACTTTTAGCAGATGCACAACACCGACTTAATCTAGCCATGAAGGAAGTGGTAAAAAAAGAATTGCTTAAATGGTTAGATGCATGTATTGTTTATGTTATCTCTAATAGTGAATGGGTTAGTCCTACGCAACGTGTTCCAAAGAAAGGCGGATTGACGGTGGTCGAAAATGATAAGAATAAATTAATTCCAACAAGGACAATTACTGGTTGGAAAGTATGTACTGATTATCGAAAATTAAATGATGCAACAAAAAAAATCATTTCCCACTCCCTTTTATTGATCAAATGCTTGATAGATTTGCAAGGAAGGAGTAATACTATTTCTTTGATGGATACTCAGGATGCCATAAAATCCCAATACATCTGAATGACCAAGAAAAAGCTACCTTTACATGTCCTTTTGGTACCTATGCTTTTAGATGAATGTCGTTTGAACTCTGTAATGCACCAGCAACCATTTTAGGATGCATGACTGCTATTTTTGCTGACATGTTGGAGGAAGGCTTGGGCGTGTTTATGGATGATTTTTTGGTATATAGAGATTCATTTCAAGAATATGTGGAAAATCTTAAAAAGTCCTACAAAGGTGTGAAGAAACCAACCTAGTACTTAATTAGGAAAAATGTCATTTCATGGTTAATAAGGGATTGGTTTTAGGACATCAAATCTTAAGAAAAGGCCTAAAAGTAGACAAAGCTAAAATTAAGTTTATTAAGAAACTTTCGAATCCTACAATAGTTCGGGGAGTGAAATTTTCTTGGCCATGCTAGATTTTACAAGCAATTTATAAAAGATTTCACCCACATCTCTAAGCCGCTAAAGTAGCTTTTGTAGAAAGAAACACCGTTTGTATTTGACTAGGAATGCATCAAAGCTTTTGAGGTAATAAAAGAAAAACTTATTTCTGCACCTCTAATTATTACTCCTAACTGGTCAAAGCATTTTATTATAATGTACGATGCTAGTGATTATGCTGTAGGCGTAGTGTTGGGAAAAAAAAGAAATAACCTATTTGGAGCCATTCATTATGCAAATAAGACACTCAATTCGACACAGTGCAATTACACTACGACCAAAAAGAAAATGCTTGTCTTAGTGTTCGTTTGTGAAAAATTTTGCCTGTATTTGATGGCCAATAGAGTTTATGTTTACACTGACCATTCAAAATTAAAATATGTCATGAACCAAAAGGAAATGAAAGCCAGATTAATGGGATGGGTATTAATATTTGAAGAGTTTGATTTATGGATAATGGAAGGGAAAGGATGAAAAATCAAATCACTGACCATCTATCTAGAATAGAGAATGACCTAGAGCAATTGGATTCTGAAAAAATAAAAGAGACTTTTGTTGACGATCAGTTGTTTAGAGTAGACATTCATAAACAAGGTTCAGAAATAATGGCACTCCATGGTATGCAAATTATGTAAACTACACCACTAAAGACATTTTTCCACCATAAATATGATGGTAATAAAATAAAAGGATCATGTATGAATCGAGAAATTATATTTACAAAGATCCGTATGTCTTTCGACAGTATATAGATCAATTGGTACAAAGATGTGTAGCAAAGGAAAAAATAAATGATATTCTACAAGGATGTCATACATCCCCTTCTAGGGGACGTTTTAACAGAAAAAGAACAACCCAAAAAGTACTATAATCAGGATTCTACTGGCCGATAATGAACAAAGATGTGAGAGATGCCAAAGAACTGTGAGTATATCAAGAAGAGTCGAAATGTTGCAAACCGGGATACTTGAAGTAGAGGTATTCGATGTCTGGGGAATTGACTTCATGGGACCATTCTCAAGTTCGTTTGGGAAGTAGTATATTCTGCTAGCTGTTGATTATGTCTCTAAACGGGTGGAAGCTGTAGCATTACCTACCAATGATACTAAATTAGTAGTGAGATTTTTAAGGAAGAATATTTTTTCTAGATTTGGGACACCCTGTGCGTTGGTAAGTGATGAAGGATCACATTTTTGTAGTAAACAATTTGAAGCTGCCTTAGCCAAGTATAGTGTGAGACATCGAATGACAACAACATACCATCCTCAGGCTAATGGCCAAATAGAGGTATCCAACAGAGAAATTAAATGAATTTTAGAAAAGACAATAAACCCAAGTCGAAAAGATTGGGCAACAAGATTAGATGATGTATTATGGGCTTATAGAATAGTGTACAAAACTCCGTTAGGTATGTCTCCTTATAAATTAGTTTATGAAAAAAATTTCCACCTACCGATTAAATTAGAAAAAAAAGCATACTAGGCAATCAAAGAATTGAATTTAGATCCCAAACTAGCAAATAAAGAAAGACTATTTCAATTACAAGAATTAGAAGAATTTCGTTTCATGGCATATGAAAATACAAAATTATACAAAGAAAGGAGCAGACTTCGGCATGATGAAAAGATCAGGAAGCGAGAGTTCCTACCTGGACAAAAAGTGTTGTTATCTAATTTAAGATTGAAATTATTCCCTGGTAAACTAAGTGACACCTCATGGGCAATAGAAGTTATCGGAAAGGGATGTCAACTTTTTCTTGTAAATGGCCAGGTAGTCAAACATTGCTTTAAAGGAACAACAAAGGAAGTCATTAATAATTAGACCTTACAATGCAAAATCATATGGAGCCAAGATAGAAATGAGGACCAATTGAAGAAAAAATAGAAACGAAATGAAATAAGTGATGCAACAAAAAACACTGAAAAAAGAAAAAACTGGTCTTAGTGTCGCGACATCAACACCTCATGTCACGACATCACATGAAATTTGGAACAAGTAAACTGCTTTCGACGTCACGACATCCCTGAAGGATGTCGCGACACACTTGCGTAATCTACTATTTGAATTTTAACTAACTAATGACGTCTTTATAATTAAATTCCAGCAGATTTAGATCTCTTTAACCTTCTAAAAATTAGAAGTATGTTTCCTAACACAACTATAATTCCCAAAGTGTATTAATGTCTTCTTCAAAGATAAATAGGTCACATCACTCTTCTCATTACCTACACATCATTGGGTAGAAAACAAGATTCTTCTGCCATTACTCAAGAACAAGAAGAGCCACTATAGATTGTTCAGGTTTGAAAAGAATTTTTTTATAACATCATGAATTCATCCGCTGAATTTCAGGAAAGTCGTATAGATGAATATCTATAGCAACTTCAGCCTTACACGTTCCTCCAAGAACAAGAATTTGATCCATTAATGAGAAATTATAAAGGCGTTTGAGAGATTGCAATGAAAGAGAGTGGACTAGTTTTTGTTTACCACTTGAAGAACCAACAGTAATACCCGTAGTACAAGATTTTATCTTGCATTAAAAGAAAGAGAAGCAACAAGACCTTTCTATTAGATGTGAACCTTTGTTAAAGTCAGAGGAGTTAATGTCCTGGTAACTGAAAGAAGTATTTTTCAGATTTATGATGCTCTATTTTATTATAGTGATTACTTGTATAAAGTAGATCACAAAGAATTCAAGAATGTAGACATGGAGGAGATTTTTGAGATTTTTAACAAAGGGAAAATAAGTTTGGATATATCAACCACGAACAACAAGACCTGAGACGTTCAACCAAGCACTGATGACTCCAAAATAAAAAATATGGATAAATTTTGTGTGTTCAAGGATTTGGCCTACAACTAATCTTTCTGATATTAGCCTGATCCAAGCTATTCTAGTTTATGCCATCCTGCAAAAGAAGTAAGTATGCATTGGTACATGGATATATTGAAATATGATTGAATGAGCACAAAATTAGAAAAAAGTAACATTACTCCCACATCTGATCATAGAATTATGTAAAAGAGCAAGAAAGCCTATGGAACAACTGGACAAATAGATTAATCCCCCCAAAAAACTACTAGGAGATGATGTCTATAAGCAATACATAATTCTACAGAGGAAACAAAAGGAGGAGAGGAGAAAAAGAAGATTTCAAGAGGAAGATGAATAATACATTATAATAATATATACATTTAGTAAGATTTTATTTAGGTTTAAGCTCTGTTAGGGCAATTAAGTTAATTCTTAGGATTTTGTAATTAGTCATGTTTAATAAATTACTAGAATTCATTTGTTATATTTATGAATTTTTGTACAAAATTCCAACATAGCAGAAACACAAACAATGTGAACTTTCAACAATCAGGGGAGGAAGCGCCCACCAATTGCCTACGGAACTATCACGATCAATCGGGTAGCTTCATTCTTTATCTTTTCAGGGATACACATTGATGACAATGTGTTATCTAAAGTGTGGGGGGTAACATAGAAAATTTGTTTTAAAATTTTATGCTTTTATTTGAGTTTTATTATCAATTGTGTGCTTGTGCTTGTTGAAATACAAGTGATTGGTTAGGAGCATGTACATAGGTTAATTGTATTTATGGTAAATTTGGCATGATGATAGGTGATTTTAAAATTTTCATGATTAGAATATTAAATTCTATTTATTACACTTTAAATAGGCATTAAGAAATCGAATGTACCAAATTATATAGAGAATACAAGGAAACGAGTATGCTAGTATGAATGATAAATTGTTGAATTTGTGATTTTTGATTGATGAGATTTGTGAATACTGAGATACCTAGGGATGACCTAAGGGATTTTTTGGTATACACACAGAGCCAAAAAGCTAACCCTATTTATTCATCCTTTGTACCTATTTTGAGCCAGAAAACACTTCTTGATGAACCTCTACACAAAACCTGAGCTAAAAATGATAATTTGTGCTTACCCTTTTCTTTGGTCATGAATTGTATGATTATAAACGTCCAGCCATGCATATTGAGGGTTAGGTAGATACATTATGATGGTTTTGTAAAAATAGAGTGATATGAAAGATCAATGTAGTATAGTGATTATAGGTTAGCTTAAAAGTGTAAAAAGAAAAAATTCAAAAAGGAAATTAAACGAGTAGAAAAAGTACATGAAAAATAAAAGCATTTGTGAGTGAGGTACTATGAAAAGAAGAAAGAAAAGTGAAAAAGTCACAAAAATAGAAAAACTTGTTCATTAAGTGCACAAAAACTCATGAGCTAGCCGTAGTTACTATATGATGCTGAGATCTTCTATAAGGAGAAATAAGGAAGGTGAGAGAAGGAGAAATAAGGCGGTTAACGGGAAAGGGTCACTAAGGGGGAGAATAGGGGACAATAAGATGTGCCAAACTATGTTCGTGCTTGAAACTAATTGATGCTTACTATTCTTGAATTTCATACCTGTCCCAAGCCTTAGAACGTTATAAGCCGAAAAGCCCTATGTGATCTAGGTAGACTTATTCACAATTTGAAATCATACTCAATAATCTCATTTACGACTGTTTGTATTATGCTAGGATAATCAAATTACTCGTACAATTTATTGATGGATTCCTATATTTGACACCCTTAAATGCTTGTATCCTTTGTAATATACTGAACTTAAGTGTTTGATAAGGAAATTGGTAAGTCAGCTATATATCATGCCAAGATTATATGTAAATATGAAATGCTTATTCATGTGCTCCAAAACTAACATTTGTAACATACCGACTCAAAGGTCATCCTTTTATTGTACTATTTTTGTTTACTTTACTTGAGGACAAGCAATGGCTTAAGTGTGGGGTAGTTTGATCTATCGTAATTCGATGTAGCAAATTAAACTAGTTTTCACACTTTAGGAGCTTGAATACAAGCAGTTTGGTTAAGTTTTAGTTAAGTTTTGTAATTTTATTTACGTTCTATAAAATGTGTAATTTGAATCTTTTATTGACCTTAGGGGCCGAATGAGGCCTAAGGGTGAGGTAATATACTTTTTGAGCGTTCATGAAACCATTAGAAGGTGTGCTAACTTAATATTGGTCACTATGTTGCAACACGGAGAATTGGATGTCGCAACATAGGGAGTAGAATAGATGAATTTCAAGATTGCCTTCGGTGTCGCGACACACCCTTGAAAACCCTCTGAAGATAAAGCATATTTCCCTCGATGTCGTGATGCAGGACTTGGTGTTTCACAACATCACCTCTGTACAGGAAATAATTACGAGCAAGGGGCGTTTTGATCCACACAATCAAACATTAAGCGTGAAGATGATAATTGACCTAGGGTTAAGGACGATGACCACTCTAAAGTCTATAAATAGGCTTAAATTAACACATGTTATGGACAACTTTCATATTGTATAATTATTTTCCTAGTTTTAGTCTTTAGCTTTTCTATTTTTAAGCTTTAGGTTTATTTCAGTTTTTGTTCGTTGCTTTGTGGAAGAAATAAGATTTGTGAAACATGATCAAACTCTATGAGGATTCAACATTTTATTTTAATACAAATAAAGCTTCTTCTAAACTTTATACTCTTGAATTATTTTTCATGGTTACTCTTTCTATCAAGTTTATATTGTTTATGAGATCCATGAGAAACTAATCTTCCTGTGGGGGATTAGCGAGTGGAGGTATAATCAATTGACTATGGTGTAGGGTTATCATAGTGGATCAGCTGTCCAGGAAAGGAAGAATTTAAACCCTAGGCCTAACAACCCTAGGAAGCCATTGAGGCAGGAATTAACCCAAAATTGGTATGGCCTATCCATGAACACCTTAACCCTGAACCGATTTGGATTGTGAGTTCAAAAGATAAGTAGTTCTTACTGAATCATTATTCTAGTGGAAGACTAGAAGATCTTATTGGGATATCGACTAGTTGGTTGAACAAGAAAACCCGAAGCGACAGTTGATTATGATTACCGAAGCAAGCTAATCACCCATGCTCAGATTTGATACATTTACTATCAGATTTATCATTATTTCTTTATTTCTTTTCTTTTTAATTTTATTATTATTAAAAATCCTAAAAAACATTTCTTTTTAGTTGATCGTAATATAATTAATCTAAAGTACTAATTAGATCTATGTGTGCTTAGGTTAGAATTAACTTAGTGCTCGCCTCCCTTGGGTACGATCCTTGGAGTACTCATCTGCTCCGTTGTAACTATATTACAACCTGACCCGTATACTTTTACTTTTGGATACCATTTTTCATACATTTTGTGCAGGATTTCTACTTTGGATGTTGGCACATCCGGAGGCAATCAAGGACATATTTCCTATAACAGCTCGTTTTTCAGTGGTGTCGAAAACAATAATTTTGGGACCAAAAATTCAACGAGTAAGTTCGTATAATTAGTATTTAAATTATATGAGTCAATAGTAATTTTTATATTAAATTTTGATTTGATAATTTTAAACAATTGAATAAAATTTTAATTGGAATTTAATATAATTGAAGGACTAATTGTGTAATTGGACCCTGCTTAAATGACCTAATAATAGAAATGATATGAATTCTCTAGATTTTGGTAAATTACGTTTAATTCTTAATTAATTGAGGATTTACTAATTAATTCGTTTTCCTGTATGATCAAAAATAGTGGTTTCGGGGCCACAATTTTGATGTGTCAGACCATAAATATTAATTATTCAATATTTATAGGGTTATTAATGTTGTGTTAAAATTTGGTTATGAAATTTTATTATTTAGATAGTTAATTAAGTGAAAAAGACTGAATCGTAAAAACTACAAAAGTTGAATTCTATAGATTAAAGGCATCAAATGATAATGGGAAGGAAAGGCAAGGCCCCTAAATGGTAAATAGACCATTAGAAAAGATAGTGGACGGTATTGGGCTTTAAAATGTTGAAATTAATGAGTAATTAAAAGGACAATTTGGTAAATTAGAAATTAAGATAAATGTAATAGATAAATAAGTTAAAAATAAATTAAATTTCATCTTCTTCTTCACAAATGGAAGCTGAAACCCTAGTGTAAGAAGAGTATTTCATTCGACCAACTTTGAATGTAACACCCCTAACCTGTATCCGTCGCCAAAATAGGGTTAGGGAGCATTACCGTAAAAACGTAACTTAAAACAATCATTTCTAAAAATTAGATAAATCATAGCATAATTCATTCAAACACATTGATATCGTCCCTTATTTGAGCCCTCGAGGCCTTAGAAACACTTTAGAAATGATTCGAGACTAAATGGGAACATATGAAACCTTAAGGAAAAAGTTAAAAAAATTCACACTGTAGGGGTCACACGGCCATGTGCCTCACACGGTTGAGACACATGCCCTTCTCTCAAGCCATGTAACATTTGAAATAAGGACACATGGCCATGTCCGTGGCCGTGTAACTCTCTGACTTCGGTCACACGGCCAAGCCACACGTCCGTGTGCCAATCCGTGTAACTGCCTGACTTGCAACCATTTGAAACATATAGGGGACACACGATCGTGTTGATGGCCGTGTGTCACACACGGCTGAGACAAACGCTCGTGTCTTAGGCTATGTGGACAAGAAATAGGCCAAATTCAAGCCATTTCTTTCACCCAATTCAAGCACACACCTAAAAGCCATTTGCACATACAATCAAACCTTAAAACATTGTAACAGCCCAATTTTTAATAGTGACAGAACAGTGGTTTCAGGACCGTAAATTTTTGTCTTGTCGAATCGTAAATATTATTTTTAAAATATTTATAGAGTCACTAAAGTCGTATTAAAATTTGGTGCGGGAATTTTAACGTTTAGATAGTTAATTCAGGAAAAAAGACTAAACTGAGAAAGGTGCAAAGGGTAGTAACTAGTTTAATAATGACTAAATAGCTTATTAATTACATGAGGAGGGAACAATATAATAATTAGTCCCTATTGATTAGTGTTGGACGACATGTTAATAGGAAATAATAAAATAAAATGAAATGGATGGCAAAATTGTAAGCTTAGGCAAGTGTAACTAAAATTAAACAAAATTAATGAAAGAAAAAGCAAACTGAATTTCATTTTTCTTCAAGCTCATGCCGAATAGCCATAGCTTAGGTGAAGGAGATTTGGTTTCTTATTTTCAATGCATGTAAGTGATTTTTGATGTTATTTCTTGTAATTTTTATGTTTTTGAGATTGTTGCAACTAGGTCCAGCTATCCCGTACCTTCATTTTTGATTTTGCTAAAAATTGTGGAAGTTTCCATTGATGAATATTGATTTTTTTTGATGAATACTATGTATTTGGTGACTTTATTATGCTAATTGATGAATTTATAAAGAGATTTTTGTTAAATCTTAATTTTAGGATTAAATTGTGAAAATGTCTAAAATATTCAGGTTTGATAGTGGATTTGAGGTTTATTAATTAGGGGCTGTTTGAGGGCTTAGAATATTTGGATACATTATTGATTTGAGAAAATTAGTTAATTTGATGAATTTCGAGTTAAGAGACTAAATTGAAAAAATCATAAAAGTTTTGGGGTAATTGTGTAAATTTGAAAAATAAAAGGGTATTAATTGTAAAATGGATTTGAAATGAAATATATGCTAATAATTGAAGAATTTTACATTATAGATCAAGAATCCATAGATATTCAAGGAAAAGGTAAATTAGCAGAATAGTCCCTGAACTTCTACAATTTCTACGATTAGTCCAGGTAACTTCGTTATATGGTTACTATTATTCTTATTGAATATTCCATACTATTTCATTATTGGTTGAATTATGGATTTTATTGAGTTATGTTTATCGTAATAGAAATTCAGTGATTATTCGGGCTATGTGCAGGTAATTATTCAGGCTATATGCCTAGCAGGCTGTGTGCTGATGATTATTCGGGCTATGTGTCTAGTAGGCTGTGTGTCGGTGTATTGAAAGTTGCATTAATTGGATAGTCTTCAGTTAATTATTAAAGGAAACTTATATCGAACTTACTAAGCTTGTTGATGTTTATTACTTTGATTTATTCTTGTAGGACCTTTGGAATCATTGCTTTGATTGGATCAAATCGGAAGCTCACACACTATCATCAACATCTTGATAGTCATTTTGGTTCTTACTAGTTGGTTTAAGTGGCATGTATTAGGAAAAAGGGTCTATAGTACTTGAATATTTTGTATGGATGTAAATATTGGAAGTAACTTTTTATGCTTGTTTCTAGTTAAGATAGTTAAACTTGTGTTTAATTAGTTAAAACTTTTGAAATATATATATATGTAGAAGTTGTATAAATCTTTTGGTGTTAAGTGATGATGATTGAATACTTTAAGTTTGCTATGTGAATTAGTTTGGTTTTAAGTACTTATGATACTTAATTCTTGATAAGTGTTTGACATGTTTGGAAATATGGTGAATTGGTACTTTGTTGTGA
>CM025144.1:10596493-10626679 GCA_013467495.1 Gossypium gossypioides | reverse complement strand
ATATTCCATACTATTTCATTATTGGTTGAATTATGGATTTTATTGAGTTATGTTTATCGTAATAGAAATTCAGTGATTATTCGGGCTATGTGCAGGTAATTATTCAGGCTATATGCCTAGCAGGCTGTGTGCTGATGATTATTCGGGCTATGTGTCTAGTAGGCTGTGTGTCGGTGTATTGAAAGTTGCATTAATTGGATAGTCTTCAGTTAATTATTAAAGGAAACTTATATCGAACTTACTAAGCTTGTTGATGTTTATTACTTTGATTTATTCTTGTAGGACCTTTGGAATCATTGCTTTGATTGGATCAAATCGGAAGCTCACACACTATCATCAACATCTTGATAGTCATTTTGGTTCTTACTAGTTGGTTTAAGTGGCATGTATTAGGAAAAAGGGTCTATAGTACTTGAATATTTTGTATGGATGTAAATATTGGAAGTAACTTTTTATGCTTGTTTCTAGTTAAGATAGTTAAACTTGTGTTTAATTAGTTAAAACTTTTGAAATATATATATATGTAGAAGTTGTATAAATCTTTTGGTGTTAAGTGATGATGATTGAATACTTTAAGTTTGCTATGTGAATTAGTTTGGTTTTAAGTACTTATGATACTTAATTCTTGATAAGTGTTTGACATGTTTGGAAATATGGTGAATTGGTACTTTGTTGTGAACGACATATATGATATGTATTAATGCAAATATGCTTAGAAGTTGGTTGAATATTTTGGCCAAATTGAATACATGATTATACATGTTACTTGTTGTCATTTGAGGTGCCTAAGGGCATATTGGTTGTATGTTCTTATACCATATTTGAATAGCTAGAGTATGCATGATTTTGGTGCCTTGGTATGGCTTGAAAATATGTGAAATTTTGGTTGTAGGTACATGCCAAGTTGGGTGAGAAAAATGGCCTATTTTCATCCACATGGGCAGAGACACGAGCGTGTGTCTCAGCCGTGTGTCACACATGGCTAGGTGACATGGCCATGTGTCCCCTGTAGCTTTCAAAGGGTTGCTAATCAGGCTATTACACAGCCTTGCACATGGCCTGGCACACAGCATGTGGGGTTATTTCGAAGGGTACACAGCCTAGTACACGGGCGTGTAGCTTTGCTGTGTGACCCAAGTTAGTGAGTTACACGGGCTGGGACACAGCCGTGTGTCCCTATTTCAAATGCCCACGCGCCTAGCCACACGACCGTGTGACCCCTGCAGTGTGAATTTTTCCAAAATTTTCCTTAAGGTTTCATATGTTCCTGATTTAGTCCCGAATCATTTTTAAAGTGTTTTTAAGTCCTCGAGGGTTCGAATAAGGAACGATATGCATGTGTTTAAATGAATTATGCTATGGTTTATCTAATGTTTGGAAATGGTTGTTTTAAGTTACGATTTTACGGTAATACTCCATAAACTTATTCCGGCGATGGATACGGGTTAGGGGTGTTACAAACATACCTAAAACATGCATAATAAGACCAATTCAATATACCATAAATCCATACAACCAATATGCCATTAAGACACCTCATTCACAAATCATCAAATCTATCCACACATATGCATAATTGACCATTTATCTAGCATTCATATCTAACCTATTTCCATACCAAAACTTACCATAATTGACCACATTGAAACTTCATCAACACATTCCAAAATGGTCATTTAAAACATACATTCATTTAGCCACATCAACACCAACCATTAAAACATCAAAGTGCCAAAAGCACACCAACCATAATACCATATTTACAAGCCAAACATAACAACTATTTCGTCAAGCATAAGTCACCTATACATGCCGTTATAACCATGACCAAAACATCAAAATCTACTGATATAGTCACTGAATTGTGTGATAGGTCTCTGACGAGCTTCCAATAATCTATAACACATAGGAAAGAAAAACGACGTAATCATATAATGCTTAGTAAGTTCATAAATCATGAACATAGCTTACTATTTCAATGCAAAATCTCATAAAATAGACATAAATCAATCCAACATAGCTTGGCACAAGCCTAAGTATCATTAATAACACAAGTTAGTGATTAAACACATAACTTAGCAATATCATCACATGGTAAGATATAGTACATGAGCATAGCATCACTTAAATCATATTTGTCATAATCATGAGTGTTCATACTTTGGCCATCAAAAATTCATACCTTTTCATAAGTTCTTAACTTAGCTTTCGGTACATTTACCGTTCTTTCCCTTTTCATGTCCGTTGAACGACTTAGAATAATATTGGATATGCGAGAAGCTCACACAAACTGTGTTCATACATAGATGCTCATTCGAGCCATAATTGGGTCTACTCATACAAGATGACGATCGAAATGTAGCTACGCGATGCTGCTCACACAAGCTGACGAGTATTCGCAACAAATGCCGAAACTTAGCCATCGGTAGGACATTCAGGAGCAGTTCCTGAAACATGATTATCCTAATGACATGTCATTTGTATCCTATATATTTCTAAGGTTCAAATAGGGCTCAATATTCATCGTAACGTCATTGGATTTCTGTTGTGACATGATATGATGAATAGCATAATAGGAATATATCAAATAACATTAAAACACTAATTAAACATACGAACTTACCCCGATTACAAAATATAGAAATATGATCACTGATCCGAGACTTTATCTTTTCCTCGATCTAGATCTATATGAGGATTAACATGATCTAAACAAGCAAATTCAATATATTTAATATTAACTCTATTCAATTCAGTCTGAAATTCATACTTTTGAAAAAATTATGCTTTTGCCCGAATTATTTTAACTTCTTTACAATTTACTCTTTAAGCCCAAAAATTGAAATTCATGCAATTTCATCCACATACTATGCTGGCCGAATTCACTATGAACCCATAGCAACTCATACAAATCATTATTTCAGAATTTCACCATGTATTTTTACACATTTTACAAATAAGTCCTTAATTGACATTTTCAACAAAAATCACTTTATAAAACTTGTTTATTTATCAACAAATATTCATTTTCTTGCATCAAACATCAAAAATCACATGAATACACTCTTGGAAAAACCCTAACTTTTTAACAATTTTGCAAATTAGTCCATTGGCTTGCTAGATTAAGCTACAACGATTCTGAAAACATAAAAATCATTAAAAACAAGACAAAACAACACTTACATGCAAGGAGAATGTCTAGCCGAAATTAACAAGCTTCCATGGAGGTTTTTCTCCTTTGTTTCTCTATGGAAAAAGATGAACAACAAGATGATATTTTTGTTTTCTTTAATTTACTAACATTTATTTATTAAATTATAGAATTAACCTTATTATTAACCTTTGAAATCACCTATTTAATGTCCGTATAAGTCCACTACCAATCAAAATGGTCTAATTAGCATTTAAATCCCTTAACAATTTAATTTCATAGCCATTTGATACCTTTAACCTATAGAACTCTAATTTTGTACATTTTATGATTGAGTCATTTTCACCAAATTAAACATGTAAATGTCAAAATTTCTTAATGAAATTTTTATACGATGCTACTAACATACTGTAGACATCAAAATAATAATAAAATAAATATTTTCACGTTTGAATTATGGTCCCGAAACTATTATTCTGATTTCACTAAAAACGGGTTGTTACATTGAATCCTCAAGAGGTAACTAAAATTTTGTCTGTTTTCAATAATTTTTATGTCTCTGAGCTCGTATTAGCTTAATCTAGCTAACCTGAAAATCAACTTGTAAAATTCTAAAAATTTTACGATTATGGCATTGATGAATTTGAAATTTTTATGAAGATTTATGTTAGATTATTAAGCTTGGTTGTTAGATAGGACTATTTTGTAAAGTGATTATTAATGATTTCAACGTTTAAGGACTAAATTGTTAAAGTGGTAAAATAATATATACTTGAGGAGAGATAATTGAAAATATAGACTGTTGAGTGGTCATAGATGATTCGATTGAATGAGGTTTGAAGAAAAAGTGGTTAAATTGCGTGTTTGGTGCTTAGGGACTAAATTGAATAAAAGTAAAATATTGGGGGCAATTTTGTAAAAATGTCAAAAAGAGTTAATTGCATAAATGAATTATCTTTTGCTGTTAGAATTAGTGAATTGAATGGAATTATTATTTTAGATACTAAACGAGTGGAAAATCGAGGAAAAGAGGAAATTACCAAATAACCCCTTGTACTTTGTCACTGTTGCAATTTAGTGAGGTAAGTTTGTACGATTTAATTTTAGAAAATTTTTAAATGTATTATAGGAACTTAATTGAATAATATTGGATTATATTGATGTGCGTAATTGGAAATGGAAATAATGAATTGAAATGACATTGATCACTAAGTGAGATATTATGAGTTGTTACTATGAATCAATCCTGTAAGTTCATGCATTTATTTATGCTTCTAATAATCCTTATACTCTTTGTTAATATACTGTAATTGAATGTTATATTATATACCGAATGAGATCAGCGAGCGTTACCTACTGATATACTGATTGGTGCTCAAACGAGCGATACCTACTGAATCTACTGAAATGTATGCGCTTTCAAGCCATACCTACTGAATCTATTGAAACGTATGTGCTTTCGAGCCATACCTAATGAATCTATTTAAGAAGCTCAGTCAAGCAAAATCTACTGAACTAATGTACTGATTGTTAATTATTGATAAAGGTTGTGTTTTATGGAATTTCAACATTTAATTTTAATTGATTACTATGTTTAATTGAAAAGGTTCATCATTATATATAAACGAAATTACTAAGCTTTATTTAAGCTTAACTGTATTTATTTCATGTTGTAGATTATGTTTTGAAGGCTTAGAAGATCGGATCAACACAAGAAATCACACTATCCAGGAGATCTTTGGTAGACCTTGTTTTAGTTTGGTATATATGGCATGTACTAGGACCTCTTTGTATGTATGATTTTGAATCCTAGTTTTAGCAAGTTTACTTAAGTTTGTGTTATGTGTTGTGTCAAATGAAATTATGCATGTTTCATCTAAGTTTAAGTGTTAAACATGATGGTAGAAAACATTGACAATATGTGAGATTATGGTTTGAAATGAATTGATGTTTTGATGTGTAACTATATCTTGTATATGGAACCTTGAAGATGATATGTTATGAAATGATTTGTGGTGTCAGTGAGGGGACACTGGTTTGATATACAGGTTGAATCCATTGACATGTTTTGAATGTGTTTGAAGATGGTTTTTAGCCTATGAAAGTCTTTATTTGAATGTGTTTAAGCTCCTAAGCAAATGGGTGAAAATTTAGCTTGAAATTGGTCATTTTTGGGCTCACACGGCCTAGGACACGGGCTGTTACACGGTCGTGTGAAGCACACAGGTAGCCCACATGGGCATGTGCTTAAAACATGTTTAAAAATAGTATAGGTGCAGTTCACACATGGGCAGACACACGGCCTGCAACACGGTCGTGTGAGGGTATTTCAAATTTTACACGGGCTAGCACACGACCTACGGCACGACCATGTGATCCAATTCAGAAAGTTTTACGGCCCATGCACATGGGCGTGTAGGTTAACCACACGACCATGTTTGGAGCCACATGGGCTAGACTCTGCCACACGGCCTGGACACATGGCCGTGTGACCCTTGACTTGAAAATTTTCAAATTTTTCTTGAAATTTTTGATTTGTTCCCATTTGGTCCCTGAATGTTTGTAACTTTTTTTTGTAGAGCTTTAAAATTTCGATTTAATACCTGAAACTGAATGATCTCTTTCATATTGAATATTACTTGTAATTATGGAATTGAATTGATTATTGAATTATTTCTTTCATATTGAATACGTATGTAGCCTTGCCCAAGTCCTTCATAGAAAAACAACTTCCTAACCAAGTCTTAAATGACTGTAAGGTACGTATGTCATTTCCAATGATAAATATGTCATGTACATACAGTACCAATAATTCTACAATGCTTCCACTAACTTTCTTGTAAACACAAGACTCATCTTCATTTTTGATAAAACTAAACTCTTTGATGGCATCATTAAAACGAAGATTCCTACTTCGAGAAGCTTGCTTTAGTTCATAAATGGATCTTTGTAGCTTACATATTTTTCTAGCATATTTTGGATCGACAAAACCTTCAAGTTGTGTCATGTACACATCATTTTCTAGTTTCCCATTAAGGAAAGCTATTTTAATGTTCATTTGTAAGATTTCATAATCATGAAATGCAACTAGTACAAGTAAGATCCGAATGGATTTAAACATAGCAACAAGAGAAAAGGTTTGTCATAGCCTATACCATGAACTTGTCGAAAACCTTTAGCAACTAATCACCCTTTATATGTTTGTACATTACCATCCATGTCAATTTTCTTTTTGAAAACCCACTTGGACCCTATGGGTTTAACCTTTTCAGGTGGGTCAACCAAGATCCATACTTGGTTTTCTAACATGGAATACATCTTAGACATCATGGGCTCAATCCATTTCTCAAGATTTGGGATCTCCAGCACTTCTTGATAAGTCCTAGGCTCATCTTGATCCATAAGTAGAATATCACCATGTGTTGTAATGAGAAATCCATATCTCTCTGGTACATGGAGTTCTCTTAAAGATCTTCGTGGTATTTGTGTTTCAAAATAATTGATTGTTTCGTAAAAACTTGTGGAACCTATTATTGCTCAATCTCTGGTTCAGTGATCTGCTGTTGTTCTCAAATTTCTCCAAGTTCAAATTTTCTAGCACTTCCTTTTCTAGAGACAAATCCTCTCTCAAGGAAGACTCTTGTCTGAGCAACAAACACTTTGTTCTCGATAGGATTGAAGAAATAATATCCTTTAGTTTCCTTAGGATATCCCACAAAGATACACTTTTGAGATTTGGGTTCGAGCTTTGTAGATGTTTGACATATAACATAAGCTTCACATCCCCAAAGCTTCATAAAAGACATACTAGGACGCTTTTCAATCCACATCTTATATCGTGTCTTTTGAACCAATTTAGATGGAACACGATTCAGTGTGAAGGCAGCCGTTTCAAGTGCATGTCCCTAAAAGGAAGTATGAAGATCAACTTGACTCATCATTTATTGAAAAATGTCTAACAATATTTGATTTCTTCTCTAAGAAACTCTATTCCATTCTGGAGTACCATGAGGTGTAAGTTGTGAGACAATCTCTTTCAAAAGCTCATCGAACTCTAAGCTTAAATATTCTCCTCCTCGATCTGATCGAAGTGCTTTAATACTCTTACCTACTTGGTTTTGTGCTTCATTTTTAAATTCCTTAGACTTTTGAAGGGCTTCAGATTTATGGGGCATAAGATAAATATACCCATATATACTAAAGTCATCAGTGAAAGTAATGAAGTATTGAAAACCTCCCTGGCTTTTGTGTTCGTTGGTCCATATACATCACTAAGTATTAAGCCCAATAAATCACTAGCTCACTCACTTTTAATATTAAAAGGAATTTTAGTCATTTTACCCAACAAACAAGACTCACATATATAAATTTGTTCAAAAACAAAAGAATCCAAAAATCCATCTTTATAGAGCTTTGATATGTGCTTCTCACTCATATAAATTTATTCTTGATCTTTTAGTATTTATGTTATAAATGGGCATATCTTGATCTAAAATGTAGAGGCCATTTACTAATTGTGTCGAACCATAGATAACATTATTGAGATAAAATGAACAACAATTATTCTTAATAATTATCTCAAAACCAATTTTGTCTAAATAAGAAATTGAAATAATGTTTCTAGTCAAATTGGACACAAAAAAATCCTCCAAATATAAATCAAGTCCACTAGGAAATGATAAAATATGTGTTCCTACAGTTAATGCAACAACTCTTGCTCCATTTCCAGCTCACAGGTTCCATCTCCTTTAGCCAAATTTTGACTCTTTTGCAGTCCCTGTACAAAAGTAAAAATATGATAACCACAACCAGTAACTAATACCCAAGAAGTAGACATTGATAAATTAATATCAATAACATAAATACTTGAAGTGGACGCTCCGTTTTCTTTGCCTTATTGACCTCTTCATGATAGACAGGGTAATTCCTCTTCTAATGTTCATTCTTACTATAACAGAAACATTTTCCTTCATTAGAAATTCTTCTTTTAGGTTTCAATGCAGTCTTTCCTTTGTTAGGTTTGGCCTTGCCATTATCTTTAGACTTTGCCTTAGCATTAAGCTTTCCTTTGCCCTTGTCCTTGTGGACCATCAGAATGGGCTTAGGTCCAGCCCTTTTCATGTTACTTTCAGCAGTTCACAACATGCTAAGTAACTGTGGCAAAGTCTTAGTTATCTCATTCCTGTTGAAATTAAGGGCAAGTTAGCTAAAACTATTCGACAATGGTTGCAGGATGACATTAGTGGCCAATTCCACACCTAGAGGGAATCCTAGTTTTTTTAGGCTTTTAATATAGCTTATCATTTTAAGAACGTGAGTTCTCATAGGAGTTCCCTCCACCATTTTGCATCGAAATAGAGCTTTAGAGGTCTCGTACTGCTCTTGATGTGCTTGCCCCTTAAATAATTTTTTGAGGTGCTGGATCATGTCACAGACAACCATATCGTTTAGAAGCTCAAGAGTCATGGTGGCAAGCATTAGACATCCTATGTGTACCATATCTTTAATATGCTTCTTATAAGCATCCTTGTTAGCTCTAGAGGCATTGCTTGCTGGTTCATTAGGAATGGGTTCTTCAATGACATAATTTTCCTTTTTGCTTGAGGACAATCCTCAAGTTACAGAACCAGTCAAGAAAGTTCAAGCTGTTCAACTTGTCCTTCTCAAGGACAAACCATAATGATAAAGAGTTTGTGTTGTTTTTCATAATAAATGTACAATAATAAAACATGCTTATGTGTAAATTTACCAACTTTACTATGAAAATTTTAAAAGGACTCTATTAAATGATGCTCCCACTATTTTATTCAAAATTAATAACCCTCAGATATTAATTTTAGAAAATCCTTTTTCTAAATTTTTTCTAGTGGGTAATGATCTATATTTCGCCGCTTCTTAAGTCTGCTTTGGCTATACTCTCAAGATTATGGTTATTTAGGTAAGCAACACTTGCTAATTATATCTTATGTAACTCATTATTTGGTGAACAACTCTTGTTCCAATAATTTCATGATCATCCAAATCTCCTACCTCTAGGTTTCTAATCCTATTAGAGTAACCTAGTTAAGTTATTAACCAATATTATAACCGACGAATATCACTTGCTTAATCTTCGCATTTGACCAAGATAGATACAAGTACTTAAACCTATATAACTACTACATAATCAAATATAGAATAAATAAAAATTACTGAATTAAAAACAAGATACTGTGAGCTCCGAGTTGATTGGCCAACATGTTTCGCAAAATAACCTACTCAAAGACAAAAAAAACAAACAAGATATGCATTACGAATGCTTAGTAAGCTAGTATGAAATTCATTTAACCTACCTCGATAAATTTACAATTAAATTATGAAAACCTAATGTAAGAAGTACGAATATCATTTGGCATCATGCTACATCCTCAAGTACATCACTTAACACTTCTAGAGGCTAATACATTGTATTGAACATGCTTATAATATAACCATTTATCTTTAATACTATCCAAAACACATTTGACCAATTATAGCTCAAATCATTTTGTTTATTTATCATTCAGAACTTAAAACAATATAACTCACCTCAGTTCACACTTAATTAAATGGACTAGCTACTATACAGTTCCCTGTTATCACAATTTAACAATAACATGTGAAATTATCACATACGAATCAAATAACATTTCCAACGATACCATTGAATCTATATAAAAAAACATTCAACAAGTATAACATTTATGTCATTCCATTCTCATGTATTTATTTCAGATTCAGTATTCACATTATTTAAACAATTTCATTTTATATCACATTTCTTATCATTGCCTGGAGAACTATAGTGAATATACGTCGGTTGCACGAGATAATAATACTCACTCGAGATGTGACTGAAAGTGCTCACACAAGCTATGAATCAGACATTAACTATTACACGAACTGTGAAGAATTCGCAACACATGTAGAATCTTAGCTATCAGTATGGTATCCAGTTAGTTGGGACATAAACCATTACACAATGTCGCTAACACGAGTTGTGAAGAATCCAGAATATATGCAGAATCTTAGCCATCCATAAGGTATCCACCATTAGTACATAGTACATGTTGCATATATACGACATAAAGCCAACACCGTTACAAAGTACTTGCTATAAGAGACCCCAATGATGTGCCATTTGTATCCTAACTATTTATTGAGTTCACACGAGCCCTATATCACATATTCAATAAATTTTGAACATTTTCGTACACATATCAAATAACGATATACTTATTCATTTTTGTTCACATATCAAATAACCATATACTTGTAATTTAATCTAATTAATATTTCATAACCGTTCCATATCATATAACCATTCATATTAGCCACAAATATCGTACATTGCACTATAGTTGGTACATACTGGATGTTGGTACATCTTGAGGCAGATGTTGGTACATCCTGGATGTTGGTACGTTTTCCCATATCTTTTGTGCATGAATTCTACTTTGGATGTTGGTACATCCCGAGACGGTCAGTAGTACTACTATTTCATCATCAATTGGATTAAGAATTAAGCATGCACATAAATACTTAGATTAGAGTTTGCAAAATAGAAATTTGACTTGTATTTCATACCCCTTTATTGTGTTTCATTTGAACTTTGATTCATTATTTAAAATCAAAGTATGTATGTATTGTATTTTGAGCTTAAATGAGTTTAGAAATTGAGTTATAATAAGTTGAAACTTATTAATATGTTTTGGTAGTGTTTGAGGATATTTTAGAGTGTTTTTTAATTGAATTTTGGCTCTAGAGATTTCAAGTATAGGTACTGGTGTGCTATAATTTGACATATGAAATTAAGGCCTTCCATGCTTACTTTAGCATATTTTTAAGTGAAATTCTATCATTTACTTGCTAGTAGATAGATATGTTGTCTTTAACTTTAGTTTTATTTTTATGTCATTTTTAGTGTATTTCGTACAATCCTAATTTTATGTAGTAAAAGAAACTGATGTATGCTTAAATTGGCTACGAAGGAGAGCTAGGAGGACCATGACAAGAAAAGCTTGAGAGGTTTTGTTGAAAGAAGGTAATATCATGAGTTGATGTTGATCAAAGTTGCATCGTGTGTTGTTTTTGGATGTTAGGGAATGCTTAGCTTGAATGTTGTGACATTGATAGAAAGAAGGTCATGACCTAACAAACTATTTGAAATAAGGAGCTGAAGCTTAAGGGTAATGTCGTGACATGGAAAGGAGACATGGATAGTGAATTACGTCACGAATTGGGATGTCACACCCCAAATTTGGTAGATCTAAGAAGAAGACAAATAGATGTGAAGGTTATCTATTTTGGCGCACTATGGTAGCATAGTCCACCATTTTACAAGCTTCTTGCAAACTAAAGTTTGATGCATAAAGTATGTAACAGCCTGCCCGGTGGAGTATCAGTATTCAGTTACTGTTTGGCATATAGATGGTAAAATTTAAGAGAGAGATGAGTAAGTAAAGTATTTATTATGTCTAAGTAGGGTATTCTAAGTGATTTGCCATTTGGTGAATCTCTAGTTTTGGCGAACGTTAGGGTTTGGCAAACTCTTCTGTTAAATATTTGCCCACCCTAGAGGTTTAGTTGAGACTTAATTAGTTTTTTTGGAATTACGTTGAGACTTACTTAGAACTAAACTAGACTACTGTAGATGATTAGACTCAAAACTAGTTAAGTGCACTTATTCACGGGAATCAAGAGTGTTAGTGGAATTATATGATTTTTCCACTAATCCCTGTATCTGTTGCTTAATTATATAAGGATACCAGTGGTCTTTCTAAAACACCCTTACATTTTCTTCTTTCTTAAATTCCTTTGTAAATCTCTGATAAACCTAAGTTTAGAAGAACTTCTTCGAAGAGAAAGTTCGAAGTGTTTAGCTATCATCTACATTAGTACCAGCTCACTAGAAACTCCTGGTGAACCGTTAAGATATTATCGAAGTAATATGTTTTTCGTACTGCGTGTATAAATGTTAGAATGGTATGTGAGGAAGGAACCTTTCTAATTCTGGATTACGTGTTACCGACTCTTAAATGTATGTTAAGATTTGATAGAATGATGATATGATATGTATAATTATCCTTCTTTTAGCTCAAGAAGCTAATGAGGGACCCAGTGATAAAGGCAAAAGACCTACTGTGTAGACTTGTATTAGAATTTCTGGTGAGTTCCTTCTCACTTCCATGTTTTTTAAATTCCATTGTTATTTAAATTATGTAAGGTAAGTAACCTTCCTTAAAAATGCATGAATGAAATATGTATGGATGATGGTCGTCTAGTGTTGTCAATTTGAGTTTAGTCTGTTTGTGTTATGAAGTAAGCGCCATCCTTTATGCTTAAGCCAATACCATTTGTTTGTGATATGTGAGATATGATCTATGGTGATGGAGAAGATGAGATATGTTTGTGTAGCCTCCAGTAGGGCAACTATATTGCAAACCAGACTGGCAGATCACAATTAAACATGCTATTCTGAATGAAAACGATATGGGGAGTTAAGGGGGAATATGTATATGAATGTGACTATATGATATGCTCTGATTCTCAATTCTGGGTACGTGGCTAGCATAAAGATAGGTTGTCTAAGTTGTGTTAAGTTGGTGTAAAGAATCTGCCCATGTGTTAAGTAATTGGTGTACCAAGTACATCTGTGTTATGTTAACGTCATTAGGCATATTATGATTATTATGTAAAAATCCTTTTGAAAGATCTGGTATAATCGTAAGAAATAGTGTGTATGATTTCCACTAAGCTTGTATGAACTTACTCCATTATCTTTTCCTTCTCAGGTGTGCTGATAGAAGGAAAGGTTTCTGTTGAAGGGATTACGCCAGAGCACTGTTGCTATTGTGAGCTATTTGTTTTGTCTTGTATCATGCATGACCTTTGGGGGTGGCGTATAAATGTATTTTTTGAAACTAATATGTATAACGATATTTTATTTTGTTAATACACTATTTGTAAGAGAATTTTCTTAATTTCAATGCTTGGATTTGAATTATTATAATTTCTTCATGAATCTATTTATTTGTACTTATACAACAGATGATTTGTACAATATTTTAAACTGCTAATGATCTACGTTGGAACCTTTATAAAGTAAAAGCCCATAACATATTTTATACTACAAAATTTGTCAACTTTTACAAGCTTCCACTGAATGATTTGTGTAAGAACTAGTCTGATTTTAAGTATGACACATCATACTCAGATCCATGTCTTGGGTTGGGTTTGGCGTGTTACAAAGTATCCACCCAGATAAGTATCTAAGGATTTCATCTCGTGATATTCTTCAATTAAAGGAACAGTACGACAAACGAAGAGTACATCTCAGAGTTTTCGCTTAGTATGAAGTGCCTTCTAATTGTATGAGCAAATTTTGGGAAATTAAATTGTCTTCAAGAACATGCCTTATGAGAGTTACAGCCAAAGGTATGGTACACCCGGTTTGTTCAAATGTTGTGCAAGGTGGGTTTTGTAACATGATTGGCTAGGAGTCAATTGAATGGATTGACTGGTTAAGCAACACCTGCATCAGATTCTCTTTCATGTTTTTCCCGATTTTCGTAGGGCATTTAAAAGACAATTTATGTATACAATCGAAACTTGTCAAGATCCACTGAAGGGAATTGCGTATATATATATATGGTGTGAATGGAACATCCAGATGGTTTTCTTCCTTCAGTTCCACGCTCTGGTTCTTCTTCTTAAACCTAAATATTCTTTTCTTCTTACTTATATTAGAAGCTAAGGTTTTTGGGGTAATTGATGGATATTTTAACCTACTAGTAAGTCTGATAGCTCTGCATGTTATGATTCTGAAAGAGTAAGGATGTTAAGAAGCATAAATACAGTAGAAAGTGAATAGAAGGCCTTGCATGGGGGTTGTATGTAATTATTATACTGGTAAACTATTTGTAAATAAGGTTTTAATGGTAATCCCATGTTCTTTTCAGCAGTTGTTACTGCTGGTTTGGGAAGGATGATCAGATTTGTAATTTCGAGCTACAGTAAAGGTGAGTTTCAAGGGAGTCTCTAACTTGACTCATAGATGTTAATTTATTCCTGGTTATTCATATGTTGATGTCTACTCTGGTAGCTGATGAGTGCATGTGTGTATGAAGTATTTTAAGCTTATTGCATGATGACAAATGAGGTATATGAGTTGCTGCTTGAATAAGATGTGTGGTCTGCTTGAATGAGGTAAGTGTGTTCTATGTTAAATGAGTAACACAACTATTTGTATGCTTCTGGTAGGATAGGTACATTGCTAACCAGATTGGTAGATCACGATATGAAAATATGTGTAAAACCATGTGGTAGAGAACCTCAGCATCATATGACAATGAGAATACTCATGGTGCTACCTCTTATAAGATGTAAACCGGACTGACAGAGCACAACATGAAAATATGTACAAGACCATGTGGGAGAAACCCATGACACCTTCTAAGATAGTCCATCGGGACAATAAACATGTAATGTTCTGTAAAGCCTTTGTGACGTAGTCTGTGATGCTTGTGTGGCGTATTCTGTAATGCCCTTGAGGCGAGATCTGGATAACTACCTTTATGGTGAAATCAGGGTAAGTTTGGAGAATTCTTCAGTAGATGACTCTGTGGTACATATTTGGATAAGTTTGAAAACATATCTATTTGGATAGCCTTGCGGTGAAATGTGAATGTGACCTAAAGTCATTTCGTGAAAGATTTCTCAGAAGTATTTCTGAATGGTGAATCTTCCATAGTGTTCCGTCGGTACAAGAAATTTGACGTATTTGTAAGTATGAGTATGTATGAGTATGATAAGTGTTCACCGTATCTGAGTTTACCTATGCTAGGTAAGGAAGTTATTTAAATTCTTTGGTATCCACAAAATTTGAGTGTTTCACTCTATATATAAAAAAGTTATTTGAAGTATAAGTTGTACATCAAATCAGAGCGTTCTCATGATATGAAAAAAGATTGTCTGGGATGACTTAGAATGTATCATCCATCCGGATAAGTTGTGTTCTGGGTTGAATCAAGATCTGACTGGTATCCTGATTGTTACCAAATTTTTCATGTGAGTCCGCCAAGGTAGGATCTGTAAGAAGTTCACCTTAACAAATCAATTATTATAAGAATTTGCCAAGAGTAACTTATGTATGTATCGTTTGATAGAAGTATTCAACATCGGTCTGTGTGAGAGTCCACTGAAAGTAGATTTGTATAAATATCTCTTTGAAAAATGTAACCATTCTCCAAGAAGAATTTGATATTCATGTTTTGTGATGAAATTCAAAATTTTCCTAATGTGAGATCTGTGTGTAGGATGGTCAAGTGTGAAGATTGGTGTATATGTATGTGCTGATATTAAATAAAATTTTTGCCAAAGACAGAAAGGAAATTCATAATCTTAAAAATGATGAATTCAACAACAAATGCTTGAACGTAATCTAGGTTGAAAATCGCTAAGTTTGTTTGAACTTACAAGTGTTTGTTTATATTGTAGGTTCCACTTTAAGATAGGGTACGCTACGAGGGACCAAGCCAAAATTGTGCCTATGTAGCTGTTTGAGTTGCGATGTTATGCATACAGAGGGTACCTTAGGAATATAGTGCTTAGTACACTATAGCATAAGAAGTCCGTCTTTAGCAAAGTTTTAAATTGTAACGTCATATACTGATTTTGAAGATCAAATGTATTGATTAACATACTGTTTTACATTTAAAAAGAATACAAGATGAAATAAGAAGTATGTTTTAGTATACGTTTACGCCAGTTGTAAAATAAATTTTTTTGTCTAAGTGTTTATGTGTTGTAACATTCAATATTTGGATCCAGTGATTCGAGTCGGGTAGAGGGTGTTACAGTTTAATTGGTATCATAGCCTTCAGTTTAGCCAATCCTCTGGAAGTTATGTGAGAATTAGCCCTATATGCATAATACGTCGGACCTGGCTTAGTCCCTCAGGTAAGTTAAAGACTTTTTTCTATGGTGGATACTTTGGTATATTATTGATATTAAGTTCTGTGAGACAGATGAGAAGGAAATTAATAACTTCATTAAAAAGGTATGAAAGTTCGTACAATAGGAACTTTAACTTTCTCCTCCCAAGAAGACTCTATGACCTTCTGCAAACTATTTTCCTCCTCCAACTATGTGCATTTGGTTTGTGTATCCTTATACTTAGCCTTCCAAGTTAGGATACAGGAGTTGAGGTCCTTGATTTGGCCCACAACTCCTTGATGTATTTGGCATAGCTGAGCCAAAGATTGTTCGCCAGTTTTTACAGCTTCCTCCAAGCTCGCTACCGAAGCACTATTTTGCTCGCAGGCTTCTTGGAGGACCCAACTCATAAGCCCATACTCCACTAATAAGGCTTGGGAGGACCTCGCCAATATTGAAAGAGGAGATAATTGGGATTTTTAAGAGAGATAGGAGAAGAGAGCCTTTTTCACTTGTTGAGGCAAAAAGTTGTTTTGTTGTTGAAAGATAGCACCCAACGAGAAATGAGATGGCCCTGACCTCAATAGATCTCACCAAGGAAAAGCTCATCTGCTTCACCAGTGGAAGCATCGTGAGGTAGAGAACTAGAATGAGCCACTAGTTGGTTTGGGTGTATTTCCTTTGTTGGAATCTCAACTAAGGGAGAATCAGTGGCGTGAACATGGGAATGCAACATGGGCAGACTCTATTGGCAGGGCTGGTATTGGTGGAAGGGAAAGAAAAAGAAAAGTGTTAAATTTTGGCATAACAGGCTATAACACCCCAAATCCAACCGAGAATGTTGGACCTGAATCTAGTGTGCCACTTTAGACACTGAAGTGGTTGTCCATTTACTCCCAACTTGACCTTCAATACACCACTTATTGATATCAATTAATGTGTTAAATTAAACATCACAATGAAATTGTTCATACACAGAATATAAACATGCGAGCTTACAAACCAAAAAGAAAGGTTCGCATTTCTTCACAATAGTAAGGCTTAAGAATTAACAAACATTAAATAACATAAGTTTGCATACCGATATCTAGCATGGGTTAATTTCACACAAAGTACAAATTCGCACCAATTTCATAGGCTAGCATGCATTTTAAGATTGCAATATTCAATATAGTTTCACAAATGAACAAGCTTAACAACTAGAAAACACTCATGTAAAGTTTATCATAATATAGTAGGGTTCGCATAAATACATGGTCCGTACAATTACCTTGGTTCACTATCTATAGGCGTATGCATGTAATTTTTGAGGTCACAGAAAAATTATACTTTCCACAATTCAAACTTACTTAGTATAACCAAAGAAATATATGTAACTCTCATGCATGAATAGACTTTGATCTTTATTCATAATACTTAGTAATAACTTATTCCAGATATGGTTTGCAACAATAAATAAACTTAGCATAAAAAAGATTATTTCAAACAGAGTCAACATATGGTAATTCTAAACCCTTATAATAATATAAACCCCATTGCCTATTTTCTCAAACTCACCAATATACAATCAGGAGTTAGCCTCGCCAAGTCATCTACCTCGCCATTGCTATCCACAACATATTTACCTATGAAGTAAGAGAGGAGTTGGTGAGTTCGTTTCAAACTCAGTGAATAACCAAAAATCCACATGGTATGCTTTAAAAAAAAGCTCAAAATAAAAAGAAAACTTAGTCTTAAAATCATTTCACAAGCTAGGTTCAAGGGTAAGATTGCAAGACTTAGTTTACAGATCTTGTCAAAAAATATAAGTTTTGTAAAAACAATTTCAAAAACTTAATAGTTGAATCTCAAAGTTTGCGAATAGAGCACGCCTTAGGTCGTGAGGCTTGTTTCACTTAAATAAAACATTTAAAAACTTGAGTATGGGTTTGACTTAGGTCACGAAGCCAACTCATACATACTTTTCAGAAAAATACGAACATAGTTTGCATTAGTTCACAAGACCAATTCATTTACCAGAATCTTGTCTCATTAGATATACAGATCTCCTTATAACGCCTCAAAATGACTCAAAGTGTCCAGAAACATGTCCTATAAGTGTAGCGTGAGGAAATGCACTCTCCTATACACCAACATGTCCTAATGAATGGAGTATAGCTCGACATTTCCTTATCTCTTCAAATGTCCTAGGGCCTCAACTTCTAATATCACAAAAACAGAGAGGTGAGTACTCACAATACTTTTGTATACCAATATATCCAACATAAGACTCGAAAAGGAGCGCACATAGAGACATATCAAAGAGAGCTTGCTTATCACAGAGAGCTCGCATAGGGAGCTTGCTTGAAAACACTTCCCCATAAAGCTCACACCAAAGTGCGTAAAAGCATAGTTGATAAAACTGTACTTTAAAAACATATTTTAAAACATAGGCTCGCTTAGGAGCAGGCATAAAACATATATTTAAAACATAGCTTTAAAACATATCTTGAAAATAGAGTCTCAATACTTGAAAATAGAGTTTTGTAGAAAACCTACTCTTGGAACTTAATTTTAAAAGAAAAGTTCTTGAAAACCATCACAGTTCGCACACAAGATACAAACCTTTAACATTTATATTGAAAAGATATTAGTTAGCATAGTTATGGCAATTCTTAACCACTTACACAAAGAAACATGATAGCTTAGCATATTTTTGATGAATCCCCGATTACTCACTAAAAAATGGAGAAACTTAAACAAGCTTAGCTTTGCCTTTATCCTTACTGGTAAATGGTTCTATAGGTTCGCAATAAACACACAGATTACTTAAATAGAAAAAACTTACAAAATTCACCTATGCAAGTGAACCTAGCTTTCTGGACAATCAAACCTAACAGGACAAAGACTTACCTTGGGTGCTACGAACTTGACTCAGAATAGGACTTGATGGAAGAATAGTCAATAAGAGAATTCTCATGAATTAAGGGTTATATTTATAGACCTAAGTGTCTTAGAAATCTTAGGATACCCTACTTGAATTAGGAAAATTGTTACTTGAATGTAAAGTATCTCTAGATAGACCAAATCTTTATTTCCTAATTCGAGTCTAACTCAATCTTTGACTGGTGAACCCCAGTTCGCAGCTCAACTAGTGGACACCAGTTCNCAACTTACCTGGTGAGCCTTAGCTCGCCAAACCCACTGGTAAACCCTCTTATTGTGTATTTTGTGTATATAGCAATGTTGAAACAGTTGGTGAACTCCTTACTGCTACTTTTTTGGCAAACCCACTTCGGCAAACTCCCCAGTTCATCGAAGTACTTGTGAATACTTACTTGCAAGGGTAAATCTTACAGGCCTATCTTCAGGATGTTACAATTCTCCCCCACTTAAGACATTTCGTCCTCGAAATTTTTTTCACCAAGCAGTTGAGGATACTATTGTTTCATTGATTGTTCTGTTTCTCAAGTACCTTCGTTGGTCTTGTGATTTTTCCACAACACTCTGACTACAGTAGTTCTCTTGCTTCATAAGACTTTTACTTCACGAGCCACAATCTTTATTGGTTCTCCCTCATAGGTCAAGTTAGGTCACAATTCTACTATATCTGTTGCCACCAGATGGGATGGGTTTGCGCGATATCTCCTTAACATAGACACATGGAACACATCATGGTTCTTATCAAGTTCGTAGGGAAACTTTAGTCGATATGCTACAGGATCGATTCTTTCCACCATTTCATAGGGACCGATGAACATTGTGCTTCGCTTTCCTTTATGCCCAAACCTTAGGACTTTGTTCCATGGCGATACTCTAAGAAGCACATGCTCACCCACTTGATACTCAACATCTTGTCGTTTCAGTTCAGCATAGGACTTCTATCTGTCTAAAGCAACCTTAAGTCTTTCACATATTAACTTTACCTTGTCTTTGGTTTCGTGAGTCAACTTAGGTCTAACGATTCACTTCTCATCCAACTTAGTCCTACACAGAGGTGTTCTACACCTCATTTCATACAAGGCTTCAAAGGTCGCCATTTGAATACTTTTTTTGGTACCTGTTGTTATAGGAAAACTCTACTAAGGATAAATAACATTCGCAACTTCCTGCGAATTCCAAAACATAGCTTCGTAGCATGCCTTCCAGCACTTGTATCACTCTCTCAGATTAACCATCTATTTGATGATGATAACCTATACTAAAATTTAGCTTCAAACCCAAAGATCTTTGCAAACTCTTTCAGAATCTTGAAATAAATAGAGAATCTCGATTGGAAGTAATGGAAATTGGCACACCATGCAATCGCATGCAATCGTACTATCTCATCAACTTAAATATTTTCTAGCCTTTGTAGAGTATAGTTTGTGCAAAAAACTAAGAAATGCACACTCTTGGTAAGGCGATCCATAGTTATCGAAATATCATCCTTCTTAGTCACAGTCAGTGGTAATCCCGTCACAAAATCTATGGTGATCCTTTCCCACTTCCGTTCTGGAATCTTGAGTGGTTGAAGCAGTCTTGAAGGATTCTGGTGCTCTGCTTTTACTTCATGATAGGTTAAGCACTTTGCCACAAAATCTATAACAACTCGTTTCATTCCAAGCCACCAATAAAGTTCACAGAGGCAACGATACATCTTGTTACTTCCTGGGTGCATTACATAAGGGCTATTGTGATCCTCCTTAAGAATCATCTACTGAATTTCCTCATCTCTGGGCACAAAAAGTCTTCCCCAAAAATAGAGTACTTCCTCATCATTTAGTACGAAGTCACCTTGCACTGCTTGTTTCACTTGGCAAACCCTCTTTGCCAACTCTTCGTCTGAAGCTTTCTTTTCTTTAATTTGTTCTGAAAAAGTTGACCTTACTTGAAGTTCTGTAAGCAGTCCTCCATCACTTTTCACATCCAGTTGCAAGAACAAAGCTTGCAACTCACTTACTGACTTCCTGCTTAACGCATCAACTACCACATTTGCCTTGCTAGGGTGATACTCTATTATAGAGTCGTAATCCATTAGCAAATCTATCCACCTTCTCTATTGTAAATTCAACTCCTTCTGTGTATGCAAGAACTTGAGACTTTTATGGTCTGATTAGATGGTACACTTCTCTACAATCAAGTAATGTTGCCAAATCTTAAGTTCGAACACCACTGTTACTAGCTCCAAATTGTGGGTTTGGTAGTTACGCTTATTAACCTTCAGTTTTCTGATAGCATAAGCTACCACCTTCCCTTTTTGCATCAACACACATCTAAGCCTTATATGAGAGGCTTCCTTATAAATCATGAACTCCTTTTCTGGTTTTGGTTGGATTAACACAAGTGCTTTAGTGAGGATCTCTTTAAGCTTGTTGAAGCTCTACTGTCTTTCTTCTGTCCATGTGAACTCCTATTCTTTTTGGAGAAACTTTGTTAAGGGTGTTGCAATAGTGGCGAATCCTTCGACAAACTTGCGATAAAACCCTGCAAGCCTTAAAAAGCTTTGCACTTCAATTACACTTCTTGGCGATCTCAATTCTACAATGACTTTGATCTTCTTTGGGTCTATGTGAACCCCTTTTGCTGAAACGATCTGCCAAAAAAATGCCACTTCTTTTAGCCAAAACTCACACTTGTTGTACTGTTAGAGTATGCCCAAAGATCAATCATGAGATGGTTGTAATAACATACTTGGTTCGTATATAAATTCAGATAAATATATAGTTTACCGAAATCATTCTTATAATTAATGTAATTATAATTTTCGGTTTAAGAAACATTGTTATATTTATTTAATTTCTAGAAACCCTAAAAATAGATATAAAAATCTCATTTTTCTTTGCTTGGTGGGTCTAGCAGCCGTCAAAGCAAAGTTTTCTCCAAAACAGTTTTGGGGATTCCTTCTATTCATTGTCAACTGGGTGGATTACGTAGAGGCCGAAGTCACGATAGATTGCGGCTTGGTTCGATAGTAGATTAGATTACTCGTTACCGAGGCATCGCTGTCTATTCAAAATAAAGATTCGGTAATTTTAAAACCTTTATTTCACCCCGATTCGTTCCTCACACATGGATCCATGGTTAGGATCGCCAGATGTTTTATTTTTTTCGCTGCGTCGTAGGGGTGCCAGCGTTCCAACATGTACTTCATGAAAACCTGCTTCTCTTGCAGAATCTGCAGCACAATTCGTAGACGGGTATCGTGCTCTTCCTCAGTTCACGAACATACCAGAATGTCATCAATAAATTACACCACACAGTAGTCTAGGTATTCATGGAACACTCAATTCATTAGGTCTATAAAAGCAGCAGGTGCATTTGTTAAACTAAAAGGCATCACCAAGAACTCGTAGTGCCCATATCTCATTTTGAAAGCTGTCTTCAACATATCAGACTCCTTCACTGTGAGTTGGTAGTATCTAGATTGCAAATCGATCTTTGAAAACACAGTGGCACCTCGCAACTGATCAAACAAGTCGTTGATTCTTGGCAATGGGTACTTGTTTTTAACAGTTAGCTTATTTAATTGTCTCTAGTCGATGAACATCCTCATGCTACCATCCTTTTTCTTCACAACCAACATCGGTAAACCTTAAGGTTATATACTAGGTTGAATGAAACCCTTATCAAGTAGCTTCTGAAGTTGTATCCTCAGCTCCTTGGGTGCCATACGGTATGCCGTAAGAAAAACTAACGTACTACCAGGGTACAACTCAATGGAAAACTCCACTTCGCGGTCTGAAGGTAACCCAAGTAACTCGTCAGGAAACACATCAAGAAAGTCTGGTACAGTTCACATCTTGCTAACACCTTTCGCCACATCTTGTGAACCCATCACAAAAGAGAGATAGGCTTCGCAGCCTTTTGCCCAACATCCTTTCTGCCTTCATTGTTGAGACTACATTAGTCATAAACTAAGCTCGCCCGCCAAACACCACAACTTCCTGGACTTCACTACTTTGCAAGGTAACTCTTTGTAGCTAGAAGTCAATTTTGGCTTTGTGCTCAGTCAGCCAGGCCATTCCCAAAATCACGCTGAACCCATAGAATGGTAATTCCATCAAGTTCGCATTGAGAACTTGATCTTGAATAATTAGTGGACACTGACGATATACTTTATTGACCAACAGACTATTCCCAAATGAACTAGTGACAGTTACTCCTTGATATATGGTTCCTACGAGAATGCCCAATTCACTAACTAGTTCGCTTAAAACATAGGAATGTGTGGAACCAGAGTCAATTAGAGAAAATAATAGAATAGTTTACAAATTGAAGGTACTTGTAATAACATTGGTGGCACCTTGCTCATGGGGTTCCCTCACAGCATAAAATCTCATTAGGCCTTTTAACTATTCTTCTTGGGTCGCAATAGTGTGAGCTAAAGTCCGTTGCTCAACTAGCCTAATTTTTTCGCCTCTGTCTCTCTAACTACCAGTTCATACTTGAGTCTGGATTGCAGTCTGAACTTGCAAACTCTCCCGACATTCTAGACAGTCTTTTATTAAGTGATCTTTAGAACCTCATTTGAAACAACCTCCAGTCATCTTTCAACACTCACTAGGATGTCTTCTTTCACAGTGCTCGTAATAAGGCCAGTTCACACACCTGTGCAAACCCTTATTTCCATCCTAGTTATTGTTCTTCTGACATGAACAATCTAACCTGAAGCTTCGCTTAATGTTTCTTCCAGAGTTTCACGAGTCGCGGTCCATTTTGGACACTCGCCCAGACACTTCCTTTCAAGTACCCATTTCGGCTCACAAAGCCTTAATATCTTGAATTGATTTGGCTTTGTCCACCAGTTCATTGACGTTCGCAGTATCATTAGTCACCAAGTACAGCTAAATATCACGACGGAGTCCAAAATGAAATCGCTGACAATGATCTTTCTCCTGCAAAATCATCTCTGATGCGTACTAGCTCAGTCGCACAAATTCTGCATCATACTTGGCCACTAATAGTTCACTTTGCACAAGGTTGATGAACTCATGCTTACGATCCTCCATATATTGCTCACCCATGAACTTCCTTTTGAAAGTCACTAACAAGAACTCCCACATCAATCTATCCTGAATAGTTCCTTGCTTCATGGTATTCCACCAACGATGAGCTTTGTTGGTGAGTAGGGACATAATGCACCGTAGCTTCTCTTGATCAATACATGCCATTTGCTTAAGGATTTTCTCAAGACCCTTAAGCTAATATTCAACCTTAGTGGGGTCAGTTTCTTGAACACCACTAAATTCCCTTCCACCAAGAGCTCGTAGACATTCTAAACAACCTTAGAGTTATGGTAAACCACGATTTGCAGGTGTAGGGTTGGCATCAGCAACTTCCTGAAAAGCTCTAATAATTTTTTGAACCAAAGGCTCCATGCCTTCTTCCAAGATGTTCATTTTGTGAGGTTGCTCCTACATAGTCGAAGTCTAGTTACCTTCTAAGAGGTTAGTAGCTACATTCACACGGTTCGTATTCACTCTGTGGGGAGGCATTCTTTCTTACTCTAAATGTACATGACATACTGACTTAGGTAAGTCTTCAAACACATGTAACTGGGTATCAAAAACTTAATAGACAGACTTGCGAACACAGTTCACCAAACACAACTTATATGCAAACACAGTTCACAAAACACAACTTATTGGATTGGCGAGTAACAGAGGGATGATCTAAGGCGTCATTCTACAAATGATATGCCTGAACCAAATGCGATGTTGCTCCAAATCCTACCATAAACAAGAAATTTCACACACATAACACTTCAAAATCTTGGTGAACTTACTTTATCAATTCTAACGGACTCACTTCGCTAATTCACACCTTGCCACCTTGGCGAGCTTACTGGTCGGATGGTCAGTCCGGTGAACATAGCTCTGATACCAACTGATGTAACACTTTAAACCCAGCTAAGAAGGTTTGACCCAAATCCAGTGTGCCACATTAGGCACCAAAGTGACTGTCCGTGTACTCCCAACCTAACTTCCAACACACCACTTAAAGATAGCAATTAATGTGTTAAATTAAACACCACAATAAAATTGTTCAAATAATGAATATAAACATGGGAGCTTACAAACCACAAAGAAAGGGTCACATGTCTTCACAACAAAAAGGCTTAAGAATTCGTAAACATTAAATAACATAAGTTTGCATACCGGTATCTAGCACGAGCTAATTTCACACAAAGTACGAATTTGCACCAAAGTCACAGGCTCACATACATTTTAAGTTTTCAATATGCAATATAGTTTCGCAAATGAACAAACTTAACAACTAGAAAACACTCATGTAAAGTTTATCATAATATAGTAGGGTTCGCATAAATACACCGCCCGTACAATTACCTTGGTTCACAATCTATAGGTGTACACATATAATTTTTGAAGTAATAGAAAAGTTGTACTTTCCATTAATCAAACTTACAGATTATAACCAAAGAAATATATAGAACTCTCACGTATGAATAGACTTTGATCTTTATTCATAATACTTAATAATAAGTTATTCTAGATATGGTTCGCAACAATAGGTAAACTTAGCATAAAAGAGATTATTTCAAACAGAGTCAGCTTATGGTAATTCTAAACCCTAATAATAATATAAACCCCATTGCCTATTTTCTCAGATTCACCAATATCGAATTAGGAGTGAGCCTCGCCAAGTCATCTACCTCACCACTACTATCCGCGACATACTTACTTGCAAAGTAAGAGAGGAGTAGGTGAGTTCATTTTGAACTTAGTGAATAACCAAAAATTCACATGGTATGTTTTAAAAATAGAGCTCAAAATTGAAAGAAAACTTAGTCTTAAAATCATTTTGTGTGCTGGTTCGCAGGTGAGATTGCGAGACCCAGTTCGTAAATATTATTAGAAAGGATAAGTTTTGTGACACAATTTCAAAAACTTAATAGTTGAATCTCAAAGTTTACGAATAAAACACGCCTTAGGTCGTGAGGACTGTTTCGCTTAAATAAAACATTTAAAACCTCGATCTGGGTTTGGCTTAGGTTGCGAAGCTAGCTCATACATACTTTTCAAAAAAACACAAACAAGGTCTGCCTTAGGTCGCAAGATTGGTTTGTTTACTAGAATCTCTTCTCGTTGGGCATGCAGATCTCTTTATAACGCCTCAGAATGACACTTGAAAAAAATTGCTCATAGAGCTTAAACCAAAGTGCGTAAAAAATATTTTATAAAATCGTACTTTAAAAACATATCTTAAAACATAGGCTCGCTTAAGAGCACCCATAAAACATATCTTGAAAATAGAGTCTCAAAAGTGGAAAAAAAGAAATTTGTAGAAAACTTAATCTTGGAACATAATTTTGAAAGCAATGTTCTTGAAAACCATCAAAGTTCGCACACAAGATACAAACATTTAACATTCATAATGAAAAACATATTAGTTAGCATATTTATGGCAATTCTTAACCACTCACACTGAAAAACATAATAACTCAGCATATTTTTTTATGATTCCCCAATTACTCACAGAAAAATGAAAAAACTTAAACAAGCTTAGCTTTGCCTTTGTCCTTACTGGTAGATGGCCCAGTTGGTTTGCAATAAACACACAGATTACTTAAACAGATAAAATTTATAGAATTCACACATACAAGCGAGCCTAGCTTTCTGGACAATCAAACCTAATACGACAGAGACTTACCTTGGGGGTTACGAAATTAACTCAGAGCATGGACTTGACGGAAGAATATTCAAGGATAGAATTCTCATGAATTAAGGGTCGTATTTATAGACCTAAGTGTCCTGTAAATCTAAGGATACCCTACCTGACTTAGGGAAAGTGTTACTTGCACATAAAGTATCCCTAGATATACCAAACCTTTATTTCCTAATTCGAGTCTGACTAATTCTTTGACCGACGAACCGCCAGTTCACAACTCAATTGGCGGACACCAGTTTGCAACTTACTTGGCAAACCTTAGCTCGCCAATCACACTAGTGAACCCTCTTATCATGTCTTTTGGCGTATATAGTAATGTTGAAACACTTGGTGAACTCCTTATTGATACTCTTTTGGTGAAGCCCCTTTTGTGGACTCCTTAGTTCGCTGAAGTACTGATGAATACTTACTTGCAAGGCCAAATCTTCCAACTTGTTCTCAAGATGTTACACATGCCCTTTTTTGAGTGTGCATCATGCCAGTTGTGGGTGTTCACTATCCATAGTATCTTTGGTGCTCCCCTCTACCCTAGGTCTTTTTGTATTTTCTTGACCATTGTCTTCCTAGGTGGAGCAGTAGTGGCACCCTTATTCGCACGAGCTTGATCTAAAATGGCCAAGACATTCATTTTATGTGTTGGGACAAACGTAGTGGTATGAGAACTTGAGGAAGACCCTACGCCATCAACAGAAAAGTGACCATACTGAGTCCTGAAAGTAATCTTCATCACATCCAAATCCTTAACCTTCAACTGATAGTACCCAGACCGCAGATCAATCTTTAAGAAAATTGAAGCTCCCCAAAATTGATAAAAAAAGATCATCAACAATGGATACTTATTCTTGATGGTTAACTTATTCAACTGGCGATAGTTGATGCACCACCTCAAAGTCTTATCCTTCTTCTTGATGAACAACACATCAAATGGCTGTCATGCGATTGGGCGAAACAGACATCGAAGCAATACCAGGATAGAGCTCAATACTGAACTCGACTTCTCTATCCGGCGGTAAACTAGACAACTCCTCAGGAAACACATCCGAAAAATAAAAAATAGCCCAAATCTCATCCAACCTTATCTCCTTACTATCGACATTCAAGACATAGGCTAGATAAGCTTCGCAACCTTTCCGGACCAACTTCTCAGCACGGAGCGAAGATATCAACAACTCAAACTTCTCTCTCACAACAACCACTTTAGAACTATAAGCACCACACAAGGTCACCAACTTTGCCTCACAATCCACCTTCGCCCGATGCCAACCAGTCCATCCCAATAATGACATTGAAACCCTAAAATGGCAACTGAAGCAGACTAACCAGAAACACATGTCCCTGAACTATCAGAGGACACTGACGATATACCTGATCCACCACTACACTATCACCTAGAGGGCTCTTAACCGCAACACTCGAACTAGAAGTCTCTACAACGATCCCAAAATCTCTAACTACGTCTCTCAAAATAAATTTTCTCGTCGCACCATAATCAACTAAAGCTAGAAGTGGAAAAAACTGTAACGTGAAAGTACCTATGATAACATCAGTCGCCTTTCTAGTCTAGGGCTCCCTCACTGCATAAACTCTGGTTGGACCACCATCACCACCTCGAACAACACCACGTTGACGTGCACCTCTACCACGGCCTCCGCTTCAAGCCGAAACAGGAGCATCAGCAATAACAATAGGCTGATCGTGAACAACAAATGCTCTCTTTGGGTAGTTGCTAACTCGATGCTCCATCAAACCAAAAGCCAGACAAGCACCCATCAACCTCCAACACTTTCTTGGATGTCGATGATATCAGTGCTCACACAAAGTCCACACAATACGACCCTGATCTGTAGGACCAGCCTCGACTCTCGCAACCTATCAATCCTAACCACGACCACCAGTAACACATCAATTAGATCTACCGAAATAACCACTCTTCCCCTTACAACCAAAATCACTAGCAACATCAATTGTCCTCTTAACAGCTTTAGAAAAAACAGCTTTGGGCTCCTCCTCCAAAGTCTCTTAAACTGCACGAGCCTTCGCAACCAACTTGTCGAAGACCTCGGTACTTTGAGCAACCAAATAGAGCTTAATCTCACAGTTCAATTTGAACCTGAACCTTTTATAATAGCTCACCTCATGAGCCACCAACTCAAGAGCATAATGGCTCAACCGAAACTCAGTCTCGTACTCGTCTATTGACAGAATACCCTGGACAAGATCCACAAACTCTTGTCTCCTAGCCTCGAGATACTGCTCGCCCATGAACTTCCTTCGGAATGACGATAAGAAGAACTCTCAAGACAAACGATCTAGCGTAGTATCCCTCTCGATAGTCAACCACCATCTGTGAGCCTCGTCAGTCAGCAGTGACATAGCTCAACCTAACTTATCCTCGTCAAAACAGCCCATCTAACTAAGAATACAAATGATGCCCTCTAACCAGTACTCGACACATGTCGAATCACCTCCTCTAACACCACAAAACTCTTTACCACCCAGAGCTTTAAAGCTCTCCAGTGGCAAACCTTGATGAGCCGGAGCAGGGTTGGCACCAGCGATACGTTGTAGTGACCTGACCATCTCTAACATGAAGTGCTCAATGTAGCCCATCTATGCATCACCCTGTGGCGGCGTATCGTCCTCCGAACTACCCCGATTGCGAAGCGGAGTCATAACGTTTATCTTATACTAAAGATAAAAGTAAAAAAAATGTACCAGGAGTGAGTAGCGGCAAGAGGTCCAAGATTAACTAAGTACAGTTCCTATAGGGTATTGTGTTCCCAAATCCTACCCTCGTAACAATTTATATTGCAAAGAACATAAATAGGCAAAACATGCGGTTTCAAACAACATAAGCAAGCAAACTTCATAAATCCAAGATTGCAATTTTAATATTCGACAACCCTAGGCTAACCTAATGTTTTAATCCTAACCTAGCTCTAATACCACCAAAAGTGACACCCCAAACCCGACCGGGATAGGCCGGCCTGTATTCGAAGCATTACATTAGCAACCTAAGTGACTCCCCGGCTAACGACCTCCCAAGACATACCCCGACCTTATAACACCTCAACCTTATCCATTTATTAGTTATTTGTTAATGCGGGAGCAATTTGTAAAGCAATTTTAAACTTTTTATAAGTAATTTAACCTAAGAGCCTTTTTGTCATTTTACCACCTACGGTTAAACTAACCCGAATTTAGATCTATACTTTTTACAATCCTCTTTTAGTCAGTTTATGTAAGCCCTAAAAATTTTAGCTTAATCCGAGTTTATTTTCTATGTCTAATTCGATTTTTATCATTAAGGATTAAATCGTAACAATTTCAAACTATTAGTACTATACCCGAATATTAAATTAAGTGCGTTTCTAACAAATTTTATCAATTACAAGTCTAATCCTAAAATTTTATCAAGTTTCCTTATCATT
>CM025144.1:10550806-10560912 GCA_013467495.1 Gossypium gossypioides | reverse complement strand
TTTAATTATCTAAGATGTACCTTTGGGATATATTACTTATTTACACCTTTGATGGGGGAGGAAATGAAATAATGGTCTGCCATGTGGGACTTTTGAGTTAGTTATTCTATTTTCTTCAGCCTTAATTTCACAATTCTTATTCTTATATAAATAATTTAAGAATTTACTTTGCATACTAAGAAGTTGAATACATATTTGCATATCATTAAGAAGTAAATTTAAAATTTTGAAAACTTTATCAAAGAAATCTTGTCAGTAAAAGGTAAGGCTTTCTGTTTTTATGTATGAAGTGAACACTAATACTAGAATCATAGTTCAAGAAATAATCCAATAAAAGAAGAATAAATTCAAATCCAACAAGAAGAAATTAGTATTCAATAGAAAAAAATTAGGAAATATAGAGAGAATGGAGATGAGGAAGTAGAAACACTCAATTCAATCTATACATAACTAACTCCCTATTCGTTACTCTTTTTTATTCTCTAAGTTATTACTTTCTAGATGACATAGATCCCATAAAAAAAGCCTTGTACTTGCTAAGAAGCCTTTGCTGACATGGCAATCTATTCGAACCATCTTGTGTGACATCTAGTGTCACGTATATTGATGCATTTCCTTCGCCTAGTTCATGCTCTTCATCTTTTGTTGCCTCCTTCATAAAATTACTCCCATAGTCCACCAAGACCTTACTTGCAAGGTTCCAATTAAGAAAGCTCCATAGGAGCTGATCCTCATTGTCCTAAGTCATTGCATCATCAAGGAAGCCACCCCATTGAATAATTCATTATTCTCTTCATCACCCTGCTTGCTCTATCAATCTTTCACCAAGTAAATCCACCAAGTACAATGTTGTCACTTGTTGTTCCAGAGCACCACAACACTTGCGAAGAGGAGATTCTTGAAACACATGTTGAATTCGAGTCGTGTTGGGTAAATCCAACTTATATGCAACCTATTTGACACGTTTGAGTACTTGAAATGACCCAAAATAGCTGGTGGTGATGTTGCAAGCGAACTAAATTTTGGTAAAATGGTTGTAGTTTGACATAAACCCATTCCCCAACTTGAAATACAACTTTCTGATGTCACCTATTCGCAAAACTCTTCATGTTCGTTTGTGCTTTCCACAAATTCTTTTTAAGCACAACAAGCACTTCATCCCAATTAAGCATATAATCTTCCACCACTTGATTACCAAACATGCCCGTGATATAGCAAGTGATGGCAGGTGGTGAACGTACGTAAAGAGCCTTAAAAGGAGTCATATGAGTCGCCATTTGATAAGACGTATTCTACCAATACTTTTCCCAAGGAAGCATTTTTCCCAAGTCTGAGGAAAATCTATGGCAAAACAACATAAGTACATGTTGAGGCATTTGTTGAGAGCTTCAATTTTCCCGTCCATTTGTAGATGGTAGGGAGTACTAATGGAAAATTCAGTACCTTGAAACCTATGTATCTTTTTCCAAACCCATCCATGTTGTGTATAAATAACTAATGCAATTGTGCAAGTGTACACATCACTCAAGTAAGAAAGTGATAAGTATGTATCGTCTCCATAGGGATCGAAAATTGGTAAGAAATTGAGTAAGTTATTATAATCCTATTGACTATATTGAATAACAGGAAATATTCTCAAGTTGAATAAGATGTTTGTATAATGAATTAATGAAATCATATGCTAAAAACAAAGAATTAATATGGAAAATAAAATGTTGTGGCAAATTACAGAGAAAAGCAAGAGTATTTCTGTTGTTGATTGAAATAGGCTAGAATTATTCAGGTGAAATGTTCATATCAAAATAATGTCATGGAAAAATATTGTCTAATCAACTGCTTAGAGAGTCACTACTTTAACCTACCTCTTTCAATAGCTAGATCTTAACCTATAAATCTAAGTTATTGTATGTCTATAGAACTCTAGATTAATAACTATAATGAACATTCTTCTCTGTACAACTCGCAATATTTATGTCTAGAGTGCTACGAATATTCTATCGAGTATTCACTTGCATCAAACAATTCAAGATCTAGTATATTTAACCTTTTCATAATTAAAAATACATCTAAGAACACAACACACAATCAACTATGTCTAGAGCTTCCATGCATGTATTGAAAATAAGCATTAATCGAATGAAACACTGACATAAAAAATCTCAAATCAAGGGCATTAAAGATTATAAAACATTCACCCAAATAACTCCAACCCAGAAAAGATTTAGTTCATGGGTGGAAAAGTTAACATCAAAGTAAAATCATTCATGAACATTCTCAAATAAGTTCGAATCATAGAAATTAGGAAAATAAAGGCAGAAATGCAGGAATTCTCGCCACACTCTAGCTTCTCTTTTATCTTCAGATTATACTTGAATCCAAGATAGCTATCTCTCCCCCTTCTTCACGTCTATATTCTACTCTCTTAAGCTGCTACCCTTTCTTTATCTAGAATTTTCCACCAGATTTTTTTGGAGAGAAAACTAATCCCTAAATGGTCTGTAATTCCTCCTTTTAAAAAATCATCCTTTCCTTTATTTTCTCTTTCCTCTTTTATAGGGTAGGTTCACCTCTCTTAGCACACACTTTTCTCCTTCTTTGTCAGGTGGATTTATTTGGTACACGGACAACTGGCTAAAAGTGATGAGGACTAACTGTTGCGTCAGCATTATCCTAGAATTGCCATGGCATTTATGTTGGCAATCCATCCAACCTTTTGCCATGGAAATATTTGACTTCCTTCATTCTCTTCCTCCTTTTTCTCCTTTTCTTCATCCTTCCTACACCCATTGCATACAACAACAATTCTCTTTCTTCCAACAGGAAAAGTAACAATCTAAGTGTTATTACGAAATGGTCTAAAAATAACCTAAAAATGCAAATATATTTGCTTACGTACAAGCATTTAATCAAGTTTAGATGCTTAAAATATAGCTCTTTTCAAGAGCTATCAATGCATGAACTGAGGATCCTGATCCGTGACTATTTCTCATAGAATACCATGTAAAAGGATGACATTTTAGATAAAGGCTGCAACTATTGTCACACTAGAAAAAATACTATTAAAAGTTATATAATGGCTATATTTGGAAAGGTGATCAACTACCACCACGATAGTCGACTTACCCTGAGACAGAGGTAAGCTCATAATAAAATCCATAGAAATCCCTTCAAAAATGAGTATCAGAATCGCTAAAGGTTGCAGTAACCCCACCATATGTAAAAAAAAAAGTCTTTCATTTGTTGGTATATTTTTCATTCCATCATAAAATATTTGACATCCTTACACATACCTTTCCAATAAAAATTGAAAGATAGACGACGGAATGTTTGAGTAATACCAGCTTAACCTCAAATTGGTGAAGAATGAAACTCATACAAGATTTTAAGGTTTAGAGGTGAATTAGAAAGAAGAATAAGAGGACCTCAAAAAGGCAATAGCCCATCCTTTTAAGTATAACCCGGTAGAGAAGTAGGATCCAACTGTAATAATTTATGCAAGTCATATAACACGGGATGCGAGGCATTGGCCTCATAGATATCATCCACAATTGCAATTTTTGATGTGAAATGGAAAACAGAGTTGTAGTGGAGTATACAAGATGGAAAGCCAAGTTCAGTATCGTAAGAGCATTACTGAAATTGGTTACCTTATGATCTTCTTCAAATTGTAACAATTGGGGCTTGGATTTACACTTGTGATTCCAATTGTACTTATCACAATGGTAACATAGTCCTTGTGTGCAACGCTAGACAGACTCCGCCGTGGATAAACAGTGAAAATGATCTTTGGTCCCATTAGCCAAAGTCGTCGTGTTGGTGAATGAAGATGTTGGACTCAAGATAGACAAAAAAGAAGGCTGTGATTTAGGAATGGGTAACAAGGATTTTGACTTATCCTAAGAAGGCTTAAGGAACCCTTTCTTAAGAACAATTTGTTGCGCATGTAATTGGGCCAGTCCAATGGCATTTTCAAGTTTCCTGGGCTTTTGAACTAAAAATGTTGTTTTGATATCCAATTGAAGGCCTATGATGAATCACTGAATGAATAAAAATAGTGGTAAAATTATGGTGTGATTTATAATTTCCTCAAAATGCGATCGATGTTTTGCCACCATTGATGTCTATTAGTGTTTTGTCAACTGACCTTTTGATGATTCCAACTCCTTCGATCGGAAGTGTTTCATGATCACTTTAGTGAAATGAGACCACCCAGCTAATTGTTCGTTCTAGTACATCCAATTAAACCATTTGGTAGCTTTATCACCAAGATAAAACGAAGCAATGGTGAGTCAATCCTGCTCCTTGATGTTGTAAAAATTAAAGTACCTCTCCTCCGATAAAAGCTAGTGATCAGGATTAGACCAAAAGAAATGAGAAAAAAGAATCGGAGCTCCAATCAACCAAATCTGGAAGAAAACTCATGTTTACTAGCAGTGGACTCTAGTGATATAAAACATTTTTGTGTCGTTAAAGCCTTGAATCGAGTACCGTTAGCAATCTTTATCGTGGATCTATTAGATCTGGTACCCTAAGTGCAGTATATTTGTTTGTATACTTGTATTTTTTTAATAGATTAGTTTAATAAAATTATTTATGAATTACATTAATACCCTCTGTATATTGTCCTTAATGGTTATTTGCATGCAAAGAAAAATGGGAGAAAATATTAACTCACTGGTTATCTAATATTTAACAAATACTTAGCGGTATTACGTGATCGAATCATAATATAGAAAACTAGCTTATATTAGCAGATGAACGTAAACATGTCATTAGTTTAATAAAAAAAGAGCAAACAAATTGAAAGACTAATATGTTGTCTATCAAGTGCAGTTTAGGAAATGCTTTGTCTTGAGCATCGAAGCAGATGACTCCCCGAAGATAGAGACATAAACATGACAGTACATTGGGTAGGACCCAAGTAGAATAGATCCTAAATTCGTTTATGGATTTATTCACTTGTAATGTTCATAGTGTGGAATACATCAATCTTCAGTGGATGACGGACTATGTATGTGTGACTCATATACAATTGGTACGTCTAAAATATATAGGCTTTTCAAGCACCCTTTTACTTATAATCTATGCAAATTTCAAGTCAATGGACGGCTAATTGAGTCATTTTAGTTCATATTTAGACATTGGCCATAATTTTAGTAAAGTGTGTAATTTTATGAAATTAAGTATTAATTTTACGTAATTTTACTTTTTTATGTTACATATAATTTTTGTTTGCTCAATTTGCTGCAATTGGACCACTGAATTGAATAAATGTGGGAGCCAAGACACATATGGACATGAGCTATTATCAACACCATGTAGACAACAACACAATAATTTTGACCTAAAAAAATTAATCAATCTCAATTGAAAGTTGGTTGCTGAGAAGGGCTAGTCTTTTAGCTAGTTGGGTTGTCAAAACTGTCTAACAAAGGGGAGAAGAGCCCAAATTGAATAAGGCATGAAAGTCAGCACAAATTAGCTTTGGAATATTTGAATTGAAGGTCCTTGCATGTGTGACAAAACCAGAAATCAGCCCCCCAACTTAACCTTTGAAAACCATCCAACCCTTTGCATGATTCATGCATAAAATCAAGCATGAATCAAGCAACCACTCAACCCTCTCTCCATACTTTATGGTTGGCCAACCAAGGGAGAAATCTAAGGGTTATCCATGCTATTATTAGCAAACTCTCAAGCCACTCCTTAAGTATAAATAACACCACCCATCTCCCATTTCAATCATCCTTCAATCCACATTTCTATCATCTTTCTCCCATCTTTCTTTCCTCTCTTCCATGCATAAGTCATTCATTTCCCCGTTTCCCTTTAGCTATCATTTCCTTTTAGAAAAACTCTCTTGGCTGACCACCTTGAGGAGTAGTTTACAAAGGAGCAATCACGAGGAAGCCACCACAATTAGTCTTCAGAGAATTGTCAAAATCATCAAGAGTTCCTTCTTCCTTATTCTTTATTTTTGTTCTTAGTTATTCTAATATGTTTGCAAATTGTTTAATTGTTTTTCTATTAACAATGATGACTTAATTTTTTTTAGCTAGAATGATTGCAGCAATTTCATAAAATCCATTTTATTCATGTTTATGATCTATGCTTCAATTGTTCATGCTTCCAATTAAAATCATTTATTTATTTCATGCATTAAAACATGTTTTGATGCATTAAAATTTGTTGATCAATCTTGACCAGATGGCAATTAACGGACATAATAATTGGAAGGTGCTTACTTAATTTAGATCTTGATTCGATGAAATTAAAGGTTTGTAATAACTTGGGAGAGCTCTATTACCTTGCATAACTTTAGGTTTGTGTGGTTAAATTCTTTCAAATCTGATCTATTCCTATTACTTCACATAAACTCTAAGCAATCCTTAGTAAAATATGGACATAAAAGTATACATGTTTTTCCAAGTATATTATTTCGAAAGAACTTACATCAGATTCCATGTTAATGAATGATCAATTTGCCATAGAATTTTTTCTGAAACATTGTTAAACATGATGAGAATGAATTGACTCAAGTGTTGTAATTATTCTAGCTTATTCATGTTATTGTTGTTAAACTTGTGAAATTGCTGCTAAACCCTCATCTTGCATTCTACTTCATCTTATTTGCATTTAGGATTAATTTGTATTTAGTTAATTAAATTAATTTAACATCTATCACTCAAAAATATTGTGTTTCTTTACCAACATATGAATTGTAATTTTACTATTATCGATTTGAATACAGCCCTTGTGGAGACAATAACTCTTTTACTTACTTATTACTTGATAACAACAGTGTACACTAGCAAATTCCTTCGCGAATCAAGTTTTTAACGTCGTTGCCGGGGACTAATAATTTAACCATTATTTGTGAAATTATTTTTGAAATTTGGTTTACATATTTTTATTTTTATTTTTTATTCAATTATTTTTTTATTTTTTTATATTCTTTTCAGGTGTTTATGAGTATAGATTGAATCATCAATTTACTCCCACTTGACCTTGAAATCGAGCGGACATTTAGATAAAGAAGACGAGAAAGACTAGCCCAGAGACAAGTCGCAGAAATGGACCTTGAAAATAAAAATAATGTTTCAGGGAATGGAGTTGCTAATGCTCGTAATCTAATCCTTATCGCTGATGATAGGGATCGAGCTATAATGTAGTATGATGTACCACTTTTTAATGAGCTAAATCCTAGAATTAGGAGACCGGAGATCGAGGAACCTCAATTTGAATTAAAGCCTGTGATGTTCCAAATGGTTCAAAAAGAGGGTCAATTTAGTGGAATGCCCACAGAAGATCCACACCTTCACCTTCGATTGTTCATGGACGTCAGTGATTCCTTCAAGATAGCTGGTGTAACCAAAGACACATTAAGGTTGAAATTGTTTCCATACTCGTTGCAAGATAGAGCATAAGCATGGCTTAATTTATTGCCACCTAACTCAATTTCTACATGGCAAGAGCTAGCTGAACACTTTTTGGTAAATTATTTCTATGGTGTGTAAATAACTAATGCAATTGTGTAAGTGTACACGACATTCAATTAATAAAGTGATAAGTAAGTATCGTATCCACAAGGATTGGAAATTGGTAAGAATTTTAGTAAGTTATTATAATCCTATTAACTATACTAAATAGCAGGAAATACTCTCAAGTTGAATAGGATGTTTGTATAATGAATTAATGAAATCAAATGCTAAAAACGAGGAATTGATATGGCAAATAAAATGTAGTGGCAAATTACAGAGAAAACCAAGAGCGATTTTGTTGTTGAATGAATAGGGCTGGAATTATTCAAGTGAAATGCTCATATCAAAATAATGTCATGGAAAAATATTGTCTAATCAACTGCTTAGAGAGTCACTACTATAACTTGCCTTTTTCGATAGCTAGATCTTAAGTTAAAAATCTAAGTTACTGTATGTCTACAGAACTCTGGATTAATAACTACAATGAACATTCTTCTCTGCACACATCGCAACATCTATGTCTAGAGTGCTACGAATATTTTGTCGAGTATTCGCTTGCATCAAACAATTCAAGATACAATATATTTAACCTTTTTAGAATTAAAATACATCTAAGAACACATAACACAATCAACTATGTCTAGAGCTTGCATGCATGTATTTAAAACAAGCATAAATCGAATGAAACAGTGACATAGACAATCTGAAATCAAGGGCATTAAAGATGATAAAACATCCACCCCAATAACTCCAACCCAGAAAAGATTTTAGTTCATGGGTGGAAAAGTTAACACCAAATTAAAATCATTCATCAACATTAAAACAAGTTTGAATCACAGAAATCAAGAAAACAAAGGCAGAAAATGTAGGATTTCTTGCCATACTCCAGCTTCTCTTTGATATTTTGATTGTACGTGAACCCAGGTTACTTGTCTCTTCCCCTTCTTTACATCTGTATTCTGCTCTCTGTAGCTGTTTCCCTTTCCTTCTCTGGAACTCTCCATTGGAGTTCTTCTTTGTGTAGAGAGGATTGCTGTCACCAGTTTCTTTCTCACGCTAATTCTCCTCCCTTTTTCTTCTTCTCTCTCATTCTTTTCCTAGGTAGATTCATCCCACCTCATAATACATTTTTCGTTCCTTTTTTTAGGTTTGTTTTTCTGGGACCTGCATAGTTGGCTGAGAATGATGTGGATAAAGTGCTGAGTCATCTTCCTAGAATTACCATGGCAATTCTGTTAGCAATCAATCTCACCATTGGCCACGGCAATGTTTCACTTCCCTTATTTTCCCTCTACATCTTCTTTCTCTTCCTACACCTATGTTCACGCAAAACCACACATTTCCTCCCCAAGTGATAAAAGTAACAAATAATGTCCATTATATTGCAATCCAAGCTTTGCGATGCAATGTTCTAAAAATATCCTAAAAATACAAATGTATTCACTTAATTACAACCAATTAATTCTATTTAAAAGCCTTAAATATAACTCTTTTCAAGAGTTATCACACCCCAAAACCTAAATTATTGCTTGTCCTCAAGAAAATGATGTTTGAATATGCATGAATGCATGGAATTGCCAAAACGATCAGTCACCAATTGTACTACCAAATCATAATAAGCATACAGTGTACCTCTATTCTTAGCAATCTTCTACTGAAACAAAGAAAACTTGCTTACAGTTGTTGTAAACCTATTTAGGAAATGCAGTACAGAAAATGGTTTCTAAAGGTAAAATTTTCTCAATATTCTAGCAATTAAAACTGTAGCAGATTTCTCTCAATATACTTAGGTTATTTCTCTCTTAAAATCAGTTTTTTAGACACTTATTCAATTTCCAGCACAAAATTTTCCTAGGGAATTCATATTGTCATATGATTGTATAATTGACAACCTCAATAAAGCATACACTAGACTCCAATGTATTATATCATGTCACAATTTGAATATAAATCATTCATGAAACAATAGCTTTTAACTAAAAAGATGGATGGAGTAAACAACTACCTTATTAGTAATTAAGCTTAAAAATTTAGTGGAGTGCCCCTAAAATATGTACAACTTTTTTTAGACAAACACTCATATTTGAACTCATTTTTCTAGTCAACAATATAATGGAGCAAACAAAATATTACTGACCTACTCAACAGGTTCAAACATTGGAGTATTCATATTATTTTACCATGACACAATTATACCCTATTACTATACTGAGATTAAGTCAAGAAGTCCTAAATTTATTCAAAGAATGCTACTGTACCTAATTGCATTTATATTTAAATTATTCTACTTTTAAAAAGTCATTTTCAACAACTATCTTATGTTAAACATGCCTAAAAAACTATCACCATATCTTCTAAGTTCACAAATAAGAGTTATAATACTTATTGAACATTATTGATAACCACATACTCAAATAATCAGGCAGTTGAATGGTAATTGAACGTTATGACTGTAAATGGAAAAATATATAGGATTTTTTCTATATAATTTATCACCTTTTTACTTAAAATTGTTGTTAAAACCAATTAATTGTTTAATAAATTAATGATATATATGAAAATATGAAATTAGGACATAGAAAATATTAAAATGTGATTTTATGTTTTATTATATAGTTTTCATGC
>CM025144.1:10468724-10501092 GCA_013467495.1 Gossypium gossypioides | reverse complement strand
ATTAATTTCATAAATATTCCTTTTTACAATCCCTGTGGGTACGATAACTCGACATTTACTTGTCACTTTGTTACTTGTTGCAATTGTGTACACTTGCACATTTTCGTTGTTCCAATGAGCATGTCTTCGAGGTAAATTAAATCTATAAAACTCTATAGTTAGCCGATTTTGCAAATTATTTAGCATGTGGAATAAGGCCTGCAGAAATGACATACCAACAAAGGAAGAAATTCCTTCACGATAGTTGGTATTCTTTCTGGAAGGAGCTATTTTTGTTTAAACAATGTGCAATTAATATAATCAGGAAGTTCTTAGCTAGAAGTGAGATTGACGAGATCCTATACCACTGTATTTCATCTCCAAGTGGGGGACATTTTGGTGGTTCCCACATTGTAGCAAAGATCTTACAAGCTTTATTTTTCTCGCCAATGGTATTTAAGGATGCATACACATATGTGAAAAATTGTGATCGATGCTAAAGCACTAGAAACATATCAAGGAGGAATGTGATGCCATTGACAAACATTTTAGAGGTAGAATTATTTGACATTTGGGGCATTGATTTTTTTAGGCCCGTTTCATTCTTCTTATGGTAACAGGTACATCCTAGTGGCGGTTGTTTATGTATCCAAGTGGGTGAAAGCCGAGGCATACCCAACAAACGATGCTAAGGTATTCGTGCGATTCTTATATAAGCACACACAGTTTAGGGCTCTGAGAGCTATAATTAGCAATAAAGGATCTCACTTTCTAAACAAATGGATTTAGTGGTTGCTTGACAAGTATGATCTAAAACATGAAATTGCCACTGCCTATCATCCACAGTCAAATGGGCAAGTTGAACGGGTAAACCGTGAGATAAAAGGAATCCTTAAGAAGGTGGTTCAAACTAACAGAAGAGATTGGTCTTGTAGGCTTGATGATGCTTTATTGGCCTATCAAACAACTTTCAAGACACTTTTAGGAATGACTCCTTATTTGTTAGTGTTTGGAAAGACATGTCGTTTTCCGTTTGAGTTGGAAAATAAAGTTCACTGGGTCTTGAAACAATTAAATATGGATCTAAGGCAAGCTGGTGAGAGAAGAATGTTACAGCTTGATGACCTGGAGGAATTAAGGTTGTTTTCATACAAGAATGCCAAGATGTACAAAGAAAAGACTAAGAGATGGCATGACAACCATATACAACCTCAAAAATTCAGAGAAGGTCAAAAAGTCTTGTTGTTCGATTCAAGGCTAAGATTATTTCCTAGAAAGCTCAAATCCCGATAAAAAGGACTATACACCATTCACAAAGTTTATCTATATGGAGTGGTGGAATTACAAGATAAAAAGGGAGGTACATATAAAGTTAATGGTTATTGTCTCAAACACTGTTGGAATAATGATGTTGAGCGAGTTGAGACCGTGCTCGACTTAACGGACCCTTAATTTTTTTAATAAATGGCACAATTAGAAATTTTTTTCTTGAATGAGTACTTTAAATTAATTTTGTCTCGGGACTTAAACGAGACCATTTGTGACCCCCAAGCTTTCCTGGGAACTTAATTTAATGTAATTTTCAGAGATTTTTTTTAAGTAGCCTGAATGAATTTTTAATTCTTGTTTTCAATTTTATTTCTATTTTTATGTTCAATAAGAGGGTCAAGTTGGCCCAAGTACTAATCAGTTTGTTTTTGGTTCAGTTTAAGAAATAATCGTAGCTTGGGCTCGAGGCCCAGAATAGGAGGAAAAATACCCACTTTCGTCATCCATAGGACCCCTCAAAACCCTAATTTGCGGCCACATCTCCTTCACTTCATGCCTTGCCGCCCAAGCATCTCTTTTCGCTAAACTTTAGCTATAAAATTTTCCCTACTTTACTACTATATAAACCCCTCTCTTCCATCACATTTTTCACACCACTCAACCAATTAGCCTTAACCATAGCGACCAACTCCTTTTCTCCTCGCTGTCAGCCTCAAGAAATCGACAAATTTTGATTCCAAATTTCCTAGTTACAACCTCTTCCTTTCACCACAGCATTCCCTCCGTCGTAACATTTAGTCGCTGTAGCAATCATCTCCATCGGTACAACACCATACCCTAAAGTTTCTCTTTTTGCCGTCGCAAACTTCTTGCTGCCGCAACCTTCACCTTAGAAAATTGAAATTCTTCTTGTTTTTTAGAAAAAGTCAACATGTCTTGTAAAAGAACTAGATATTCCAAAACTTCTACCAAAAATTCGATTGTGATTCAAGATGAAGAAGCAAGGGAAAGATTTGACTCCATATTCAAAAATTAGCCCATGATGCCAAATAAAGGTTTTATTTTGGAGAGCAATGACAAGATGATTATGCCTTTGTCAATTCAAAAAGTAATTGATGCCTTAAATTGGAATCAATTTTGTGATGCACAATCACTACTTGAAGAGGAATTAGTGCGAGAGTTCTACGCTAATTTAACCATGACAGATGCCACTGAGGTTCTTGTTCAGAAAAAGAAGGTATCCCTTACTTCTAAATCCATTAATGATTTGTGTAACTTACCTGATGTTGAAGAAGATGAATACTCTTCCATGATTACAAATCCAGGATCCCAATGGATTATAAAAAAATATGGTAGTCATTCTTGTCAACGGGAATACCTAAAACTAATGGCTAAGGTATGGTTCTACTTTGTTCGACATAGCTTCATGCCTATCTCACATAGTTTCACTATCTCGATGGAACAAATGCTTTTATTGTATGCAATTATGACAAAAAGGTCTATCAATGTTGGGAAAATTATTCTCAAAGAAATAAATGATTGTGCTAGGAAAAAGGAAGGAATTGCCTGCTTTCCATCATTGATTACTTCACTTTGCTTGAGGACCCAAGTTAAATCAAAAGCAAACCTGAAGAGCTATTATGTTCAAGGTTGCATAACAAGACATGATCTTGAAAGGTTAATGGAGAATATTGAACAGTTCAACCAGATCGAGTCAAATGAGCCGAACGAACTAGAATCTAATTAGTCATCAACAAAATTTGAACCGAAAGTTGACTTAATAAATGAAATAGAGGAAAAAAATCTGAAGGCGAACCAAACAACCCTGAATTGAAAGTGGAACCAATTAATGCTAAACCAGTTGAGCCAAGTGTTAATCTTAAGTTGACCATTCCAATGCCCACTTCTTCAAACACTATGAAGAAATAGGAATTTTCAACTATGATGGATATGTGGAAATTTATGCATAATTAACAATAGGATTATTGGAAATATGCAAAAATTAGAGATGCTTCCATGATGAATACTTTTAAGAATATCTCTAACAGTTTTATTCCTGAGTTCTAAGATCATATCTTCAAGTCATGGAAAGAAGAGGACGTGAATTTAAACAAAAACGAGAAGGAAAATGAGCAAGACAAGGCGGATGATTCAGATTAATAAAAAGGGGAATTTTTTTTCTTAGTATTATTCTTAAGCATCTTATTTAAGTTAGGAATATTTTGTTTTGTGCATAATAAAAATTGAATAATTTGCAATACATGAATAAATTAAGTCCAAATTTTATTCTCTAAAAAAAAAGTAAAGTAATGTGGTAACGTGAATATACATGTCTAGGATTGGTTGGCAATAAAAGGCTTGGTATTTAAGCAATCTTCATGACTCACCTCTCTTGATTGCAATCCTACCTAGTATACATTTTTCATTCATTGCTTTGTTTTTATGTAATGAGGACATTATTTCTTTTTAAAGGGGGGTACGGGCCAATATTGTATGTTTATGTTTTTTTTTCAATTTTCACACATAAGTATTCTAAAATAAATAAGTTCTTAAAGAAAATTTTTGTTTATAAGTTAGCCCATATGAAATTATAATTGATACTTTTGTTCAAGTTTTTTGAATTTATGTTAGCATAATCATGATTAGTTATGTTTTATAAGTTCCATGCAAAATTTTTCCAAGATTTTTTTTCTTTCTCTTTGAATTAGATATGCATGAATGTTTAAGTCATTAGAATTAGGTTAGTAACTTTCTTGAGGCGAAATCCTAAGAGACATAAGAATATGAAAATGATATAAGCACATTTTGTTTGGACCGTTTGAGCCTTTCAAGCTTACCTTAATTAAAATTAACCCTTGAAACCTTAATTTGAGCTATATGGCCTATTTATTTGATCTACCTACATCATAAGCCAGTTTACTATCTTTTCATAAATTATATACTAATTTTTGCACCAGCCTCTACTTGGTTTGGTAAACAAATTTTGGGGAGAAGTCAAAATAAGGTATTTTATGTGATTAAAAAAAAGATCAAATGTTGAAAAAATTGATCAAATGATGTATGATCAAGTGATGAGGAATATGAGCTTCAAAATTAATTTTAGGGGTGTTAACCGTAAGGAGAAAGGTGAATTGTGCTACACAAGGTCCAAGGCAAGTTTAAGGTTACTTAAGCCTAAAAATCAATTCTTTTAATCCTTACCTTGAACCTAGCCCCATTACAACCCTATGAAAGACCTATTGATTTTGAGCATTATGTTGACTGCATTAGTGGAGAGAAATTACTATAAACAATAAGGAAGAATAATTGAAAGGTAGGATTTACGTATAAATTTGAAAAGCATACAAATTATGATTATTACTAACATATTCTTTTACTTGATATGAAAATTTCAAGTTATACATTGCATATTAGCAACTTATCAGTAAGAAGAGTTTGTGAACATAAAATTTGTTGCAACATTATTATGTGAAAAATTGATTCTATGTAAATATTGTACATGATTGCCCTAAACTTTAGCTTTGCATGAAACATTACTCGGGAAAAGTAATGAATTAAGTTTGGGGGTATGTAAACTCTAAATTATATAGATATTTATAGCTATTTATATCACCTTTTTAGTTAGAATTTATGTTAGTCCCGAGTATTTGGATATTTAATTGGGTGATTTTTGTTCATATTGAGACAATGGGCATAATTTAGTAAAATATGAAATCTTATAGATATATGTATTAAAATTTTCATAATTTAACTATATTATGTTACATAGTAATTTTTGTGCTTTAATTGTTGCACTGGGACCATTGAATTAATAAGTGTGGGGGTTTATTTAAATCATACATGAACAGGAGTTATACTCCACCTCAATTGGACAACAAAGACAACAAATTGAGTCAAGAGAAGTTAACTTGATCCAGTTGAAGTTGTCTTGTTGAAAAGAGCAAGTTTGATAGTTATTTGGATCACAAAATTGTCCAAGTAGGGGGGAAAGTAGTCCAATTTGGCTAAGGCATGAAGAACAGCCCAAATTAGCTATGGGATAATTAATTTTGAGGTCCCTACACTTGTGAAAAAAAAGAAATCATCCCCCAACTAATACCTAAGAAACCCTCCAACCTTTTGCATGATTTAAGCATGAAATAAAAAATGAATCAAGCAACCACCAACCTCTTCCTCCACATTTCATGGCCAGCTAAGAAAGGGAGCATTTCAAGGGATCTCCATGCCATTTTTAGCAAACTCCCTAGCCATCCCTCTACTATAAATACCACTCCTCATTTCCCATTTCAAGCATCCCACATTCATCTCTTAAATCACATTCCTCTCATCTTTGTCTCATATTTTATTCTCTTTTTCCATGCATAAACTGTCCATTTCTCCATCTCCCTTAGCTAGCATTAGCATTTTCATTGAGGAAAACCACTCTTGGTCGACCACCTTGAAGAGCATTTTGCAAAGGAGAAATCACGAGAATCAGAGGATGCCACCATGATCGGTCATCGAAGAATCACCGAAATCATCAAAAGATTCTTCTTTCCTATTCTTTAATTTTGTTCTAAGGTATTCAACATGTTTGCAATTTGTTGTGATGTTTTTCCATTGACAATGATGAGTTAATTTTGTTTAGTTAGAATAATTGGAATGGCTGGATAAAATTCATTTAATTCATGTTTATATTGTTTTGTGCCTCAATTATTCATGTTTCCAATTAAAACCATTATGTATTTCATGCATTAAAATATGTTTGAATGCATCAGAATTAGTTAGTCAATCCTAATCATATGATAACTAATGGACACGATAATTGGAAGGTGCATGCTTAATTTATATCCTAATCAGAATAAATTAGGGGTTCGTAATAGACTAAGAGAACTTATTACCTTGCATAAGTTTAGGTTTATGTGATTAAATTGTTTCAAACCTAGTTCGTCCCTATTACTTCACATAAATTATAAGGAATTCTTAGTTAAAATTGTGACTTTGGTTTATGCATATTTTTTTAAGAAAAATATTCGGTTGAATTTATATGAGAATCCTAGTTAATGAACAATTTAGTTGCCATGAAATATTTTCCAAACGTTGCCATGAATTGAGTCAATTGTTGTAATTGTTCTAGCTTATTCATGTTATTGTTGTTGAACTTGTGAAATTGCTACTAAATCATCACCCTGCATTTTATTTCATCTCATTTGCATTTAGGTTAGTTTGCATCTAGTTAATTAATTTAATTTTAACATCTATCACTCCAAAATTGTTGTGTTTTCCTTACCAACTTGTAAATTCATAATTGTGCAATTATTTGATTAACAGATACAATCCCCATGGAGACAATAACTCTTTTACTTATTACTTAATAATGACTGTGTACACTTGCACAAACTTACACGTTACAGCGACATCGAAGACAGTCTTGAAATTCTTCTATTTTGCTCCCTATGTTGTGATATCAAACTCTCTGTGTTGCAACACAATGACCAGTATTGAGTTAGCACACCTTCTAATGGTCTCCTACACAATCACAAAGCATATTAGCTCACCCTTAGGCCTCATTCGGCTCCTAAGGTCAATAAAAGACTCAAAGTACACAATTTCTTAAATTTAAATAAAGTAATAAAACCTTAACTAAAATCTAACTAAAATGCTTGTGTTCAAGCTCATCAAATGCGAAAACTAGTTTAATCTGCAATACCGAATTATGACAGATCAAACTCCCGAAAACTTGATTCATTGCTTGTCCTCAAGCAAGGCAAACAAAAGCAGTAAATGAAAAGACAACCCTTGAGCAAATATAGTACAAATGTTAGCTTTAGAGCACATGACTAAGCGTTTCATATTCACACATAATCTTGGCATGATATATATCTAACTTACCACTTTTGATATCAAACACTTAAGTTTAGTATATTAAAAAAGATACAAGTATTAAGGATTTCAAATATAGGGATCCATCAATAAATCGTACATGTAATTTGATTATCCTAGCAGAATATAAACTATCATAAATGCAATTATTAAGGTTTAGGGATTCATCAATAAATTATACATCTAATTTGATTATCCTAGTAGAATACAAACCGTCATGAATGTAGGGATCCATCAATAAATTATACATAATTTGATTATCATAGCAGAATACTAACTCTCATAAATGCCATTATTCAGTATGATGTTAATTCGTAAATAGGTCTACATAGATCACAAGGCTTTTCAGCTTGTAACGTTCTGTGGCTTAGGACAAGTATGGAATTTAAGAACAATAAGCATCAAATAGTTTCATGCAAGAAAATAGTTTGGCACATCATATTGTTCCCTATTCTTCCCCCTTAGCGACCCTTACCTATTCAGCGCCTTATTTCTCCTTCTCTCACCTTCCTTATTTCTCTATAGGAAATCATAACATAATACATCAACTATGGCTAGCTCACGAGTTTGTGTGCACTAATGAATGAGTCTCTCTATTTTGGGCGACTTTATCACTTTTCTTTCTTCATTTTTTTATACATCTCTCATTCACAAATGCTTTTACTTTCGTGAACTTTTTCTACTTGTCTTTTATTTTCTTTTTGAATTTTTATTTTCCTGCACAAATTGGCTAACAACTAATTACTTTATCATATTGGTCTTTCCTATTTCACTCTATTTTTACAAAATTATGTCGTAATGTATCTACCTAACCCTTAATACATATGGCCAGACATCTATAGTCGTGAAGTTAAGGACTAAAGAAAAAAAATGCAAATACAATTTAATGTTTTTGGCTTAGATTTTGCATGAAGGTTCATTAAAAAGTGTTTTCTAGCTCAAATATAGGTACTAAAGATGAAATAAATAGGGTTAGCTTTTTGGCTTTGGGTGTATACGAAGAACTGCCTTAGGTTATCTTTAGGTATGTCAATATTCATAAATTTAATAACCAAACAATGATAACTTCCACAAACTATCGTACGTACTAACATGCTCATTTCCCTATATTTCCTATATCAAACGGTACATTCAATTGCCTAATGCTTATTTACAGTGTAATATATAAAACTTAATAGTCTAACAATAAAAAAATTTAAAATCATTTACTATCATGCCAAATTTATAGTAAATAAAATCAACCTATATACATGCTCTTAACCAATCATTTGTAGTTCTATAAGTTCAAGCACACAATTGACAATAAAAATCAAAGAAACGTGTAAAAACTAAAAGAAATCTTCTATGTTATCCCCCTACATTATAAAACACATTGTCCTCAATGTGTATCTCTGAAAAGTGGGGCAGATAGCAAATGCTTTAAATTCAAGACCTTAAGGAGCTTTGCCAAATGATACTGAGAATTTGGGATCACAAGGCGAGGAGCATTGTAAGGCAATCACTCTTAGAAGCGGGACTCGACTGAATGAAATTGTTAAATATGTCATTGTAAAAGAGGGAAATTCGGAGTGTAACCATGGAAAGATTTTAGAAACATCTTAAAATGGCACTGTAAGGGGAAACGCTAAACAACAAACTAATGTAGTGAAATCAGATCATTTTGCTGATGGAAATGCTACAACAAAACGGCATCAGCAACTTGAAGGATGGCTACCTCCACAATTTCATCAACGATTTCACAATTGTAAATAAGAGGCCTAGTTCAAGAGATTTTTAGATGTCCTTAAGGAACTTCACATCAACATATTGTTGGTGGAAGCTTTGCACTAGATGCATAATTCTGTGAAATTATGAAAGATATACTCTCAAAGAAGTGTAGATTAGGAGTATTTGAGACTATTGCTCTTACTAAAGGGTGCACAACGAAGTTGACTAATAAATTACCTCCAAAGTTGAATGACCCAGGAAGTTTCACTATCCTTTGTTCAATTGGAAATTATTATGTTGGAAAGGCATAATGTGATTTAGGATCGAGTATAAATTTAATGCCTATGTCTATTTTCAAGAAGCTAGGAATTGGGAAAGCAAGACCTACTACAGTCATCTTGTAACTGGTTGATCGATCCTACGCACATCCAAAAAGTAAAATTGAAGACGTGCTTGTAAGAGTAGACAAGTTTATATTTCCAGCAGATTTTCTTATTTTAGATTGTGAAGCTAACCAAGATGTGCCAATTATTCTTGGAAGAGCTTTCCTTGCTACAGGCAACACTTTAATTGATGTGTAGAAAGGTGAACTGACCATAAGGGTAAATGAACAGCAAATCACATTCAATGTATTTGATTCCTTGAAATATGCAGATGAGAATGAAGAATGGCACGCCATTGATTTGATAGAAATAGTAGTGGAGGAAGAGTTAACAAGAGTTTGCCACAATAATTCTGACAGTGATGAAGAGTCACTTGAGCAGAGTGACGCAATGATTTTTAAAGACCTTGGTGAACTTGAAGAAGACAAAAAGTTTGTGGATAGACCAGGGAAGAAGTTTGAATACTTAGATTTATCAGATCGCTCTTTCAAGCCTCTTAAACCATCTACAAAGGAACCCCCTACGTTGGAGTTGAAGCCTTTGCCGCAACACTTAAAATATGCTTATTTGGGAGAAAATAACACTTTTCCAGTAGTTATTTTTACAGATTTGACACCCGATCAAGAGGTGAGGCTGTTGGAAGTACTCTGGTAATCTAAGAAGGCATTGGGATGGACAATTGCCAACATCAAGGGAATCAGCCCTGCTATCTGTATGCATAAAATTTTACTATAGGATTGCCATAGCAATTCTAATGAACAATAGTGGAGGTTGTATCAAATCATGAAGGAAGTTGTTAAGAAAGAGATTATCAAGTGGCTCGATGTTGGAATTATTTATCTGATCTCTGAAAGGAGGTGTCACAGTAGTCAGCAGTGATAATAATGAGCTTATTCGAACTGATACTGTCACAGGATGGAGAGTATGCATGGATATCGTAAGCTCAATAAGGCAACTCGGAAGGATGGATGGCTATTCAGGGTATAATCAGATTAATATAGCTCCTACCGACCAAGAGAAGACAACTTTCACTTGTCCATATGGTACTTTTCCATTTCGTCAAATGCCATTCCGATTATGTAATGCCTCAACAACATTTCAGCATTGTATGATGGCCATATTCTTTGATATGGTGGAAGACTTTCTTGAAGTCTTCATGGATTATTTTTCTGTCTTTGGGAATAATTTTGAAGACTATTTGAAAAATCCAGAAATGGTTCTCCGTTGCTATGTAGAAACAAATCTTGTCTTGAATTAGGAGAAATTCCACTTCATGGTTCGTGAAGGTATAATGTTAGGTCATAAGATATCGCAATAAGGGATTGAAGTCTACAAAGAAACAATTATGGTAATAGAAAAATTGCCGCCTTCGACCAATGTCAAGGGTATTAGAAGTTTTCTAGGCCATGCTGAATTTTATAGAAGATTCATTAAGGATTTCTCGAAGATATCTAAACCTTTGTGCGCCTTGTTGGAGCAAAATAGAACTTACAATTTTGATGAACCTTGTTTGACTGCTTTCGAGGAATTGAAGAAAGGATTGGTAGCGACACTGATTGTAATAGTGCTGAAATGGACACTGCCTTTCGAACTCATGTGTAACGCCAGCGATTATGCTGTGGGAGCAGTGTTGGGTAGCAAAAAGACAAGGTATTTCATGTAGTCTATTATGCGAGCAGGACCCTAAAGAATGCGCAGTTGAACTACACCACCACAAAAAAGGAGTTATTGGCTGTGGTGTTCGCATTCGATAAATTTCAATCTTATTTAATTGGCACCAAAGTCACGGTCTACGTAGACCACTTTGCTATTAGGTATTTAAAGACCAAGAAAGATTCAATTCCATGATTAATTCGGTGGATACTTTTGCTGTAGGAGTTTGATTTAGAAATTTGAGATAGGAAGGGGACTGAAAGTCATGTGGCTAATCACTTATCGAGGTTAGAAGCTAGGAATGAAAATGGCATTGTTCAACTTAGTAAGGAAGATTTCCTAGACGAGCAACTGTTGGTTGCCATAGCAACTTAGTAAGAATTTTGATATAGTGAACTTCTTAGTAAGTGGGCTGCTGCCACTTGATCTTAACAGCAAAAAAAAAAAATGAAAGTTCCTTCATGATGCCAAACATTATAATTGGGATGAACTTTCTTGTTCAAGCAATGTGCTGATCAGATAATTAGGAAGTGTGTCGCTGATGACGAAGTACATATTATCCTACAACATTGTCACTCAGTGCCTTACAGATTACACTTCAGAGAAATGAGAACTGCAACCAAGGTACTCGAATCTAGTTTTTATTGGACGAGTTTGTGTAAGGATGCTTAGGAATTTTATAAGACATGCAGTCGTTGTCAGAGGACAGGTAATTTATCTAAGAGACATGATATGTTGTTGCAAAATATTTTGGAGATTGAGTTGTTTGATGTTTGGGGAATCAACTTTATGGGTCTATTTCCACCATCATTTGGCAATCTCTACAAACTAGTGGCAGTAGACTACGTGTCTAAGTGGGTCGAAGAGGTACCCCTCCCTACGAATAATGCCAAGTCAATGCTGAAGTTTTTGCACAAGAACATTTTCACAAGATTTTGTACACCTCGGGCAATTATCTGTGATGAAGGTTCTTATTTTGATTGTAAATTAGTTGCTAATGCTTTGCACAGGTATGAGGTGAAACATAAGATTGCCACGACATATCGTCCCCAAACAAATGGACAAGCAAAGATTTCTAATAGATAAATTAAACAAATTCTAGAAAAAGTGGTGAACCCAACTCAAAAAGGTTGGTCCTCCAAATTGGATGAAGCTTTGTGGGCTTATTGCATGAAACTCAAAACACCATTGGGGATGTCGCCTTTTAAGCTTATTTTTGGGAAGCAATGTCACTTACTTGTTGAGTTAGAGCATAAAGCATTTTGTGCTATTAAAAAGTTGAATATGGATTGGAAAGTTGCTAACTATAACTGATTGTTAGAACTGAATGAAATGGAAGAATTCCGGGCACATGCATAGGAGAACACTAAATTGTACAAGGAGAAGACCAAGCGGTGGCATGATAAGAGGATTATGCCAAGGCAATTTGAACCAGGACAACTGGTGTTTTTGTTCAACTCTAGGCTCAAATTGTTCCCTAGTAAATTAAAATCTTGCTGGTTAGGTCCCTTTGAATTAGCTCAAGTCTATCCTAATGAAGCTGTTGATGTCAAAGATATGAAAACGGGGGTCACATTTAATGTTAGTGGACAATGTTTGAAGTACTATTGGGGTACTCATGTGGATTGAGACATGCAATCCATTGACTTTCGAAATGTATTTTCTATTTTTCTTTTCCTTAATTGCTTTACTTTAATTTCATTTTTATTATTATCTTTAATTATTTCATGTTGCTTCTATTTATGTTTTTATCTTTAAGTAATTCCTTCCATGATTTTTAGAGACAAAATAAAGAAGGCGAACTTATCAGTTGTGCTACTAAGAGGAGTCTGCGGTAGCATTGCGAAAGAGAGTTACGTCGCGACAAACTGGGAAATGGATGTTGAGGTACGAGGTAATATGGGTTGACTGGATAGAAAAGTCCATTACATTCTTGGGTTGACCGAATAGAGATTTTTAGACTGTTGGGCCCATTACATTACTTGGGCAGCCCATGTGGAAAAGCCAACATTCTTGTTTCAGGGCTAGGCCACTTCATAGTTCCCTCCAAAAATCCCTCTATTTTCTCTCCTCCTTGCTACAAAACGTACTCTTCACATTTAATTTTTCTGAACCTTCAATACTATCTCATAACGGTAATTGTGAGGTTAGGTTGTATGATACCCATTGGCCAATTGGGAATTTGTTTCCCAAATTTTTGGGCCTGCAACCATTTCACTTTCCCTCCAAATTTTCATCACACCAGAGTCAAGCCGTAATTATTAACCTTCCACCACTCAAGTCATACCCCATTTACTTCTTACTTTGCAGTCATTTTATTTTACCCTAACCTCTTCAAGTCTTTTGTAGTTACACTAAATTTTCTTTCTCTCCACGCTTATATATGCTTTCTTCGGACACTGCAAATTTTCTTCTTCCTTTTTTACACAGACATTTACCTTAACTTCCCACAATGGCGAGACGATCTACCCCTCAATTGGCTTCTATGCCACCTCACACTTTTTTTAACATTGTGATAGAACAACAGTAATAGACCAACATCTCCAAGTGACCCTTTTGTTTGGAAAAAGGTTTTGGTTTTAAAGACGAGCATTTCATGGGATACGATGCTTCCATTTCTTCTATCGTCAAGCAACATGGATGGCAAATTTTTTCTTCGCATTCAAAGGATTTATTGACCAAGATTGTTCATGTGTTGTATGCTCACCTTACTTACCCAAATGCTGCTTTTATATATGTCTAAGGAGTCTTGGTCTTATTTGATGAGGACACAATTAATGGTTAGTATGGTCTTTCTGATATCCAAGACGAGCATACCAAGTTTGCTGCAACTGTCACTGCTGATGGGTTAACTTAGGTTTTTCAAGACCTATGTGTCACGGGAACTAAATGGATGGGGTTGAGGCAAGATTGTTACACTGTGGAAAGGGCATCTTTGAAGGCCAAGTGCAGGGTTTGGTATCATTTCTTTTTGACGCGCTTACTTCCTTCTACCCATAACTCAACAGTTTCTAAAGAGTGGATGTTGCTACTCCGTTCCATCATGTAAGGTAGGAAAATTAATGTAGGGAAGATTATATTCAACGAAGTACACCGATGCGTGTAGAAGAATGTTGAGAATCTAAACTTTCCTTCTTTAATCACCGCACTTTGCCAGGGTGTTAATGTCTTAGCCCAAGCTAATGAGGATGTCGTCCCAAAGAAAGGGGCCATTACAAGATCGACTATTGCAAAGATTTCTGGGGAGGATTTGCCACGGCAAAAACCTTCTGGCTCAGCCTCAACATCTTCTACGCCAACTTTTGCCACTGAAACAACTTCTGAGACTAACAGTTTATTTGAGCAACAAGTGCTCAGTTCATTGACGAAGTTGCAGAAGAAAAATAATCTTTTCTTGACTTAGTAGCTTCAGCTTACTGTGGATTTGGCAAAGGTGCATGAAAAAACTGGTTATTTACTGGGCCTATGTTGAGAGGAGGGACGCTTCTCTGAAAAGGTTTCTTCAAAAGAATTTCACCAAGCCAATGCCTGCATTTCTTGACTTTCCTAAGAAATTGCAAGCAGCTGTAGCAGAAGAGGTTGGTGAAGCCCAGCCAATTGAGATAGAACTTGCCACTACTAAGAAAAAAACTGAAAAACCAGATGAAGAAACAGAGAAAATAGAATCAAATCTAAATGAATGATGTCAATAACATGTGAGAAATGAGCCTATTTATAGTCTTCAGGTGGTCGTCATCCTTAAACCTAGGTTAGCTGACGTTCTCGAGCTTTAAATTTTAATTGTGCAAACCAAAATGCCCCTACTTTGTGTTAAGTTTCCATCACAAAGTTGATGTCGCGTCACACTAAGACCTGTGTCGCGACATAGCAACTTGTATGTTCCTCTATAGCCATCTTCAGGGGTATTTCAAGACAAGTACCTCAAAAGTTGAAAGACCCGGGAAGTTTTACTATCCCTATAGAGATAGGAAGTGTTCACTTCAATAAAGCTCTATGGGATTTAGGAGCTAGTATTAATTTAATGTCTTAATCAATCTTTGAAAACTTAGGTTAGGAGATCTTAAAACTACTCAAATAACGTTATAGTTAGCTGATAGGTCATCAATGCTTCCAAAAGAGATATTGAAAGATGAGTGGTCAAGGTACGAATCTTCATCATCCCCACAGATTTTGTGGTGCTTGATTTCGAAGAAGACCATAAGATACCTATCTTATTATGAAGACCCTTTTTAGCCACTTCTAGATCCACCATTGATTTAGAGAAGAATGAATTAATTATGAAAATTAATGGTGAGACTAAAACTTTTAAATGTGGCCATCAATCAAGCAAGGAAGATAGGAGGAAGTTAGGGGAGCAAAGTAATAAATTATTTATTTCTAACGTCCCCGAGTCAAGGGACATGCCTCCTTTTATGCATGCAGAAAGAATAAACAAGTTTAACGAAAGGGACAAACGGGCACAAGTGGAATGACGTGATGGACGATGGACTAATACCGATAGAACAAGAAAATCATCCATCAGTGAATTGATGACACTGTTGGATGAATCCAACAGTAAAACTTAAAAATGTTTGAATTGCTTAACTATTGTAAGTTGTTGTATATTTAACTAATCGTGGAGTTTTGAGTTTAACATTTATTTGATAGATATTTAGATTGAGTCATCCTCAAAATGGAATTTTTGGCTAAAACAGAGTCGCTGTTGTGACATAGAAACCCTATGCCGCGTCACCATGCATAGTATAATATACTGATAAAGAACATAGCTATCTCGTGACATGGCACGGGTGGGTCATGATAGAGTAACCAATTTCCCCAAGACTGCAAAACTGATCGATACGTCACGACATGGAACCCCTAAGCTGAAACATAAGTAAACTGCTAGGGATGTTGCGACACAAAATCCCTGTGTCGTGACATCGCTGCAATTTTCTGTAGGGTTGACCCGACCTATTCATGCAGCCCAACAACCTACCCTTTATTTAACCCGATTTTTAAAACTTCAGAACTCTATTTTATAACCTAAAACCATATTTACTTCTAATTAACACACCTTTTAACCCCTAATCCATCAAACTCTCTTAAATCCTAAACCCTCAATCTTTTAAACATTCTAGTTCCTCTTCAATCATCCTCGGTGCAACAAGGAATGGGAACATTGCGGGAAAGTAAGGAATTCAAGAAAAATTTGACTATATATTTAAGGTGAACAATTCCTAAATTCAACTTTTTACTATTCTATTGAATTGTTTGCTTAGTATTTCATTAAGATTGAAATATCATACATCCTAGGAAAGTTAGGAGAACTATGGAAATTGAGCCATCGATGGTTCAATATCCCTCTACCTTCCCAAATCTGAATGTTGAAAAATATTTTAATGAACTTCAAGGAAAAACATTCATTCATTCAAGAGGATTTGATTTGTCGATGATCCTGTGTAAGGAAACAAGGCCTTTAGTATGATATCATAGGTGGGAACTGTAACACCCCTAACCCGTATCCGTCGCCGGAATAGGGTTACTAAGCATTACCATAAAATCGTAACGTAAAAACATACAGTACCAAACATTGATATACATATAGCATAATTCAATCCATACAAATGCATTTTGTCCCTTAATCGAGCCTTGGAGGCCTTAGAAACAAATTCGAAATGATTCGAGACTAAATCGGGAACATTTGAAACATTGAGGAAAAGTTCAGAAAATTCAAAACTGCAGGGGTCACACAGCTGTGTGGCCAAGCCGTGAGACTCACATGACTGAGACACATGCCCGTGTCTCAGGCTATGTAACAATTAAAGTAGGGACACATGGCCGTGTACCAGCTTGTGTCCGTGCCTGTGTAACTCTTTGACTTGGGTCACACAGCCAAGCCACACGTCTGTGTGCTAGGCTGTGTAACTTTCGAAATGGCCTCAGACACTTGTGTGCCAGGCCATGTAACTTTCGAAATAGCCTCACATGCCCATGTGTCAGGCCGTGTAATTGCCTGACTTGCAACTTTGAAAACCTAAAGGGGACACACGGCTATGTCACATGGCCGTGTGTCACACATGGCTGAGACACACGCCCGTGTCTTAGGCTATGTGGACAAGAAATTGGTCAAAATCAGCCATTTCCTTTACCCATTCAAAACATACACCTGCAAGCCATTTGCACATTTAACCAAGGCATCAAAAAATACAAAAGAACATGCATAATAAGACCAACTCAATAAGCCATCATTCCATCCAACCAATTTGCCATATAAACATCTCAACCACAATCAAGCACATATACCTAATCTTATGTATATTTGGCCATAACTTATCCATACATATCTAGTTCAATTCCATAGCAAATTATACCAGAAATGACCACATTGGAACTACACCATCACATACCAAATTGGTCATTCAAAGCATGCATCAACTTAGCCTTAATAACACCAACCATCAAGGCATCCAAGTACCATAAGTACATCAACCATAATAACATATACATGCCAAACATAATAACTAGATCATTAAACACAAGTCCACCAATAAATGCAATTATAACCTTGAGCAAAGCATCAAAATCTACCAATATAATCGCTAGATAGTGTGATAGGTCTCCGACAAGCTTCCAAACTGATCGAGCTTCTGATAATCTATAAAACATAGGAAAGAAAACTATGTAAGCATATAATGCTTAGTAAGTTCGTAAATCTTCAACATAGCTTACCATTTCAATGCAAAACCTTATAAATTAAACATGAATTAATCCAACATAAGCTTGGCACAACACAAGTTAGTGCTTTAACACATAACTCAAATAAACTATCACATGGTAAGATACATTACATGAACATAGTACTATTAAATTCATACTTTTTATAAACATCGTTATACATACTTTGATCAACATCAATTCATAACTTTCCATAAGTGCATAACATAGTCGTTTGGAACACTTACTATTCATCCCTTTACATGCCCGTTGAACCACTTAAAATAATATCGAATACGCGAGAAAGCTCACATAAAGTGTGCTAAACATATGGTCGAAATCATTCCTTTTTCTTTTCTTTTACATCATTGCTCACTCAAGCCATAAATGGGTCTGCTCACACAAGCTGACGGTCGGAATGTATCTACACGAATTCACTCACACAAGCTGATGAGTATCTGCAAAAAATGCCATAACTTAGCCATCGGTAGGACATTCATGACCTACACCTGAAACATGGTAACCTTCATGACATGTCATTTGTATCCTATATATTTCTAAGATTCAAACGGGGCTCGATAATTATCATACGTCGTTGGATTTTCATCATTTCTTTACAAGATATATAGCACAATAACATAAATATCAAACTAACATTACAATGTTACTTAAACATACGAACTTACCTCGATTACAAAGACGTCAAAATAGAATCATTAATCCGAGACTTTACCTTTTCCTCAATCTATATCCGTACAAGGTTTATCTTGATCTAAATAATCAAATCAAATCTATTAAATACACATACTATTCAATTTAGTCCAGAATTCATACTTTTGTAAATTTACATTTTTACCCCTATCATTTTAACTTGTTTACAATTTAGTCCTTAATCTCGTAAATTGAAATTTATGCAATTTCATCCACATATCAAGCTAGCCAATTTACCTAAGGACTCATATCAACCTAAAAAATCATCATTTCACAAATTTATCATGGTATTTTACTATTTTTACAAATAAGTCCCTAATTGATAATTTTATCAAAAATCACTTTACAAAAGTTATTTATTTAACAACAAGGACTCATAATCTTTCTTTAAACTTCAAATATAATATAAACATGCTCATGGAAAAACTCTAATCCTTTAAAATTTTTGCAAATTAGTCCCTAGGGCAGCTAGATTAAGCTGCAACGACTTCAAAAACATAAAAATCATTAAACACAAGATAAAACTACGTACCATGCAAATGGAAATAAGCCTGGCTAAACCCTAGCTACTCTAATGGTGATTTTCGGTCATGAAAATGAAGAAGCAATAAGATGACATCTTTCTTTTTTCTTTAGTTTACTTATCAAATTAACTTAATTGTCCATTTACCAAAATAACCTTTAAAAACTTTATACATTTCAATAAAACCTTGTCATATAATTCCACCAACTATTCTATTGGTTTAATTACCATCTAAGTCCTCTTACATTAAATTTCTATAGCCATTTAATACCTTTAGCTACTAGAACTATATTTTTCTACCTTTTACGATTTATTCCTTTTCACTTAATTAAGCATGCAAACATCAAAATTTCTTAAAAAAATTTATACGACCTTACTAATAAACCATAGACAGCAAAATAACAATAGAACAAATATTTACTCGTTGAATTTGTGGTCCCAAAACCATTATTCTGATTTTACTAAAAGTGGGCTGTTACAGGAATGTTTTTAGACGATCCCGAAAAAGAATGTTGTGGTCCATATTGTTCAAGAGTTTTATGTGTCTTTACTGGACCAAGAGTCTAGAAATATTGAAGGCCATATGTGGGATTTGATACCTGTGCGGGGGAAGGAAGTGCGAGTAATCCCTTGAATTATTTTTTACTTTTATAATGCTCCATACTATGAGATTATTTTTTACTTTTATAATGCTCTATAATATGAGAATGATTTTATTGATGAAACTGAGTTAGAATATTTTCGAGATATAGGTATGGGTAGTATTATAAACTTTTTGACTGAAGGGAAGGCTGAATGGAAATATCGTGCAAGCACCAATATTCCTGTATCTTTTCATCAAGCAATTATGTTTCCTAAAGCTAAGATGTGGATTCAATTTGTGTGTACATGAATAGTACCTAGTTTAAGTGTTTATAACGTTAACACTTTTAGAGCAGTTTTACTCTAAGCTGTTTTGCAGAAAAAGCAGGTTTGCATTGGTAAATGGATCTACTAAAACATGAAGAGATGCACTAGTAGCCAAAAGGTGGGAGTTTTCTTTCCTCATCTAGTGATGACCTTATGCAAAAAGGTTGTTCTACCTATGACATCCACTGAAAAGTCACTGAAACATTCTAGAAGTTTGTTCCAAAAATACATTGAGCTACATGCCAAACAGATAAAATATTGGAACAAGTTACAGCAAGAAGCGACAACTACACTAGCTTCATCTTAGAGGTTGACACAAGCTCAACAAGAAGTTGGTGAAAGTAGTCATTTAAATCTAGATTGAATGATTCAGTGGATGCACGGATCGGGACCAATTTATCAAGAATTTCTTAGGCAAAACAACATCCAGGTCCCCAATTATACACTTAATATGAAAAAAGAACATGTTTGGGCCGACAGATATGGAAAAAGAATAAGAGGGGCAAGATAGCAAGGATGATGATGATGATGACGAAAGTGAGGAGATGGATTTTGAAGAGGATGATTGAACATTTTTATTTTTGAAAACTTGTATTCATTTTTATTTTTATTTTGAAGAGGATGATTGACCATTTTTATTTTTGAAAACTTGTATTCATTTTTGGATTTTTTTGTAGGACTAGCACTAATAGTAGTTATTATTATTGCATCTTGTTTAGGTTTTCTCTGTAGGAACCTAACACGATGGAGACACAAATAATTCGAGCTAACACGATAAAAGGAGGAAGCACCCGCCATTAGCAGTTGGAGCGACCACAATCAACCGGGTAACGTCTTTGCTTATCTATTTGTGGGCTACACATTGAGGACAATGTGTCAACTAAAGTGTGTGGGGTAACATAGAAAACTTGTCTACTTTTCAATTTTTACATTTTTCTTTGATTTTTTTCTTTTATTTGGTGTGTTTGAGCTTGTAGAAATACAAGTGATTGGTTAGGAGCATGTACATAGGTTGCTTGTGTTTATGAATAAATTTTGAATGATGGTAGGTGATTTTAAAATTTTGAGCTTTAGATTACTAAAGTTCTATATGTGACACTATAAATAGGTATTAAGCAATCAACTGTACCAAGTGATAGAAAATACAAGAAAACAAGCATGCTAGTATGAATGTTAAATGGTTGAATTTGTATTTGTTTGGTTGATTAAATTTATACATGTTGAGATATTAAGGGATGACCTAATGCATTGCTTGGAACACATCCAGAGCCAAAAAGCTATCCTATTTAGATTTACCTTTAGTACTGATCTTTGAGCCCATTGACACTTCTTGATGAACTTCATTACAAACCATTGAGCTTTAAATATTAATTTGTAGTTACCCTTTTTCTTTGGCCCTGCACTACATGACTATAGATGTCTAGCCATCCCTATTGAGGGTTAAGTTGATACATCACGGTAGAATTTGTACAAATAGAGCTATAAGTTAGCCTAATGTGTGAAACAAAAATAAAAGTCCAAAAAGGAAATTAGTACGAGTAAAAAAAGGTCTTAAAATAGCGAATAAACATTCATAAGTGAGATGTATTTAAAAAAGAGAAAAGTCACAAAGTCACAAAAGAAAGAAAAACCCATTCATTGGTGCACAAAACTAGTAAGGCTAGCCATAGTTACTATGTCATGCTATGACTTCATATATATGAAGAGACAATGAGGGTAAGAGAAGGAGAAATAAGGCGGTGGGCAAGTAAAGGTCATTACGGGGGGAAGAATAGGGATCAATATGATGTGCCAAACTACTTTCGTGTTTGTAACCCTTTTGATGCTTACTATTTTTGAATTCCATACATGTCCTAAGCTTTAGAACATTACAAGTTGAAAAGTCCTATGTTACCTATACATCCTTATGCATGAATGGACATCGTACTAAACATACGCATAAACAACTATTTGTATTCTTCTCGGATAATCAAAGTACTTGTACAATTTATTGATGGATTCCTACAGGTGAGACCCTTAATACTTGTATATTTTCTAACATACTGAATTTAGATGTTTGTGATCAAAAGTAGTACATCAAATACTCATCACATTAAAGTTGTTAATAACCATGATAGTTCACGTCAAATACTCATCACGTCAAATGCTCCAATGTCAGTACTTGTATGATATTTTTTCAAGGGTCGTCACCTTTATTTCTTTTTTTTATGTTGCTTGAGGACAAGCAATATATTAAGTGTAGGGGAGTTTGATCTGTCGTAGTTTGGTGTAGTAGATTAAACTAAGTTTTGCACTTAAGGAGCATGAATACAAACATTTTCATTATATTTTAGTTAAGCTTTTTTAGCTTTACTTACATTCAATAAAATGTGCAAATTGAGTCTTTTATTGACCTTAAGGGTCGAATGAGGCCTAACGAAGAGCTAATGTACCTTGTGAGTGTGCAAGAGACCGTTAGATGGCATTTTAAATCGATACTCGACGTTATGTCGTAACACGGGAGGCCCGCTTTCACAACATAGAGAGTAGAAGGGAAAAAGTATGAAACGGCCTTCAATGTCGCGACACAAGCTGAGGGTGTCATGACATAGCCCAAAAGACATCTCAAGGAGGATTATATTGCCACCTATGTTGCAACACAGGTCCTATTCTGTTGCGACATCGACTCTGGGATGGAAATTAAACATGAAGCAGGGGTATTTTGGTCCGCACAATCGAACTTAAAGCTCGGGACCTCAGATGACCTAGGGTTAAGGACGACAACCACCTAAAAGCTATAAATAGGCTCCTTTGGCACAAGTTATACACGCCATTCCATTAGCTTAGATTCTCTCTTTAGATTTAGTTTTGTATTCTTGTTTTATTAGGTTTTTTATAGTTTAGTTTATTTGTTCTTTCTTTACTTTCAAGAGATCTAATTTCTAAAGGAGATCAACTTTTGTGGATTCACGCTTATTATTAATATCAATTAGGCTTTTCTTAAACTCTCTACTTCAATTCATTCACTATGATTAATTCTTCCATCTATTCCGTGTTGTTTATGAAAGCCATGAGGAACTAATCCCTCTATGGGGGATTAGCGTCTATTAATTGTTTTATAGGGTTACTTAACAGATCAATTGTTTGGAAAAGGAAGAACATGAAACAAAATCTGGTCCTGACAATCCCTAGAAGTCATCAAGGTGGGAATTAACCCAAAATTGGTACTTTCCATTCGTGAACACCTTCACCCTAAGCTAGTCTGGACTGTAAGGTCAAAAGATAAGTAGTTCTTGCTGACTCATTATGTTAGTGGAAGATCAAAATATCCTGCTAGGGTAGAAACTAGTTGATGTATAAGGAAGCTGAAGTAATAAAAATAACACCCCTAACCCGTATACGTCGCCGAAATAAGGTTACAGAGCATTACCAGAGTTTCAATTTAAAAAAAGCAGATATTTTCTTAAAATATTTTAATTCATATCACTAATCATAGCAAAACCAATCCATATTATGCAAATCGTCCCTTATACAAGCCTCCGAGGCCCTAAAAACACATTAGAAACAAGTCAAGACTAAATCGAAAACTTAAAGATTTTTTAGAAAATAATGAAAATTTTCAAAACTATAAGGGTCACACGGACGTGTGGCTAAGTCGTGTGACTCACATGACCAAGAGACACACCCGTTTCTCAAGCCATGTGGACATTCGAAGTAGGGACACACGGCCGTGTCCCAGCCTGTGTCCGTGCCCGTGTCTGTGTCCGTGTCCGTGTCCATGCCCGTGTGCCAGACTGTGTACCCTTCAAAATGGCCTCACACGCCCGTGTGCTAGGCTATCTGCTAGGTTGTATAGCAGCCTGACTTGAAACCCTTTAAAAGCTACAAGGAACACATAACCGTGTCACCAAGCCCTCTGTCACACACGGCTGACACATGCCTGTGTCTCTGCCCGTGTTGACAAAAAATAGGCCATTTTCAAGCCTTTTTTCTCACCCAGTCAAACATGTACCTACAATCACTTTTCTACAATTAAACAAGCCATCAAAATGTATCAAAATCATACATAATCAAGCTCATCAAATATGATACTTTGCATACAACCAATATGCCCAAAGGCACCTTAATGACAACATATAAACATATATAACCATATGCATCATTTAACCAAAAATTATCACTTTGTTCACATAACAAATTCACATCCACAAATTCCAATTTACCGTTTAGGAAATAACATCATAACTCATATATGCCAAGTACATTTTCGTACCCAAAATGACTATATTCAATTCTATCATATAAGCATCCATAAACTATAAATTCAACCTTTAAGGCCACATATACATAACAACATATTCAACCATTTCAAACATTTATAATACTAAATTCACAAGCCGAAACACATTGGCTAAAAAAAATGGCTATTTCAACAACCAAAATACCTATGCATGCCATTATAACAAAACTTAGAAACATCCAAAATTACCAATATAGTTGATGGATAGAGTGATATAACTCGGACAAGCTTCCAACCCAATCGATCTTCTGATTCACTAAAAACCACGAAAAATTACACAGAGTAAGCATAAATGCTTAGTAAGTTCGTATAATATAAAACACAACTTAACATTTTATCCCATATTAAATAATTTAAACATGGCATAATCCAACCATAACTTGGCCAAAGCCTAAGCATATACACCAAACATGTTAGTCTTTTAATCATATAACATAGGCAATATAATCATGGATGAGCACAAAATTTAATCATGTATCATATGCATATATCATTCATTTCACTCTTGATATACCATGAATCACCATACCATTAAAATTCACATGTATACATGTCTTAGTTCGTATTAAACGCTTAGCACTTCCTTTTCGAATAATGCCCGTTGAACCGTTTAGAATACCGTTGGATACCTGAGATAGCTCAGACATAGTGTGCTAACTCATATAACTGTAATCCATCAATTCTTGTATATGTATGCTCACACGAGCTGTGAATTAGAATGCTCAGACAAGCTGTGAAAATAGGTTTTCTCACACGAGCTATGGGTCAGAATGTAGCTACACGATTTGCTCACACGAGCTATGGAGTATCTGCAACACATGCTGGACCTCTACCATCGGTAGGACGTTCAAGACCAATACCAGAATCATGTGAACTCTAATGACTTATTATTTGTATCCTACGAATTCCTAAGGTTCAAATGAGGCTCGGTAGTCGAGATAACATTGTTGGATATGCGATCGGTATATATATATGACAATTCACAATACATGTATAATTCAATTAAAAACATATAAGTATAATTTAATCATACAAACTTACCTCAACGATTAAACGTAGATACAAAGGCGACTATTCCGAAACTTTATCTTTGCCCCGATCTAAAGCCGTACGAGGTTTGTCTTGATCAAAATAGATAAATTCAGCTCAATTCAATAACTATTCTCTTCAATTTAATTCAATTTCATATTTTAGTAAAATTAAAATTTTGTCCTTTTACTTTTGATTTCTTTTTAATTTTGTCCCTAGATCATAAAAATTGATCAAGTCATTGAACAAGTAATCTTGTCCCTAGCTCATAAAAATCACATCAAACGGCAATAGCATCAAGTCAGCTGGAAAACTGTAACCCCGAGTCATCAAAGGACAGTTCTTGCAAACTTTATCAACTAATACATACTGACCTAGGGTATTTGACACTTTAACCATGAATTCAATAGATTCAATAGGTAATTTATTACTAGATACTAAATTTGTGCATACATACGAATGAGTTGATCCCGGATCAATCAAAGCAGTAACATCAGTATCAAAAATAGAGAAAGTACCAATAATAACATTTGGCGTAGAAGCTTATTCTCGAGTGCAAATAGCATAAGCCCTAGCTGGTACCTGTGCTTCAGATCTCACATCAGAATCTTTTGTTACACCACGGTTACCACTCACACTTCTAGGATTACAATGTGGTCTACCTCTTGCAGAAGTGTTGCTCAGCCTCATAGTCTGAACTTTTTCTTTCTCGGACTTCTCTGGGTAATCTCTAAGATAGTGTTCAAAAGAACCACACCTGAAACTTGCTCCATTCTTCAATCTACATTCATCGTAATGTCGTCTATTACAGTGCTTGTACTCGGGCCTGTTATCTCTAACACTACCCACACTCGCTATAGATGTAGCCTGAGGCTTTGGACTCAAACACCGGTTGCCTCTATCTCTACTGGAATACCCCACTGAAGCTGTGGAACGGTGGTGGTGTTCTTTTGGTCTCTTCAATGATGAGTGATATGACTTCCCAATCGACTTCTTGCTCGAGTCTCTAGCTTCAAAATTAGTATTTCTTTTGTCTTTACTAAGCTCCTCGGCTTTATGTGCCCGATCAACTAAAACAACAAATTCTTTCAGCTCAAGAATTTTGACTAGAAGCTTTATATATTCATTTAACCCTTCCTCGAATCTTTTAAACATGGTAGTTTCGGTTGGAATGAATTCCTTGGCATATTTACTAAGTTTGACAAACTCTCATTCATATTCTGACACAGGCATATAACCCTGTTTGACTTCAAGAAATTCTTTATGTTTCTAATCCAGAAATCTCTGACTAATATATTTCTTTTGGAGCTCAATTTGGAAAAATTCCTAAGTTATACGCTCTCTCGGCACGACTAAAATCAAAGTGTTCCACCACTGGTAAGTTGAGTCTTTCAACAAAAATACTTCACACTTAACACATTCGGCTAGTGAAAAAGATAGTTCGTCAAAAACCCTAATTGTGTTCTCTAACTAGAATTCTACTATCTCAGGATTATCTTCAACAGTGGCTTTGAATTCTTCAGCCCCGTACTTACAAATCTTATCAACATGTGGCTTATTAACTCGTAATGGTTCCAAACCTGAAGGAATAATGGGGACCGGTTGGGGAACAGGAGAGGGTAGAGGTTGTTGAGCAGTCGGGTTCATCCGTACAAACTCGGTAAACCATTCATTCATCATCTGAAAGAAGGCTTCCTTAGCCTCTCCCCCCAGCCCTCAGATATGGGCCTTGTACTACTTGATGCTACTCTATGAGCGGAGGCTTGAGCGTTACTCTCAACTTCATCAGAATCAGCTCGGTTGGATGTCATTTATATAAGAAAAAATGTTTTAAAATGGTCAGGAGATATCACACTATCACGGGTTATATAATGGCATGTATAGCTGGACTCATATATGCTACGTTCAGTCCAAGAATTTACTAAACCGTAGCACTGATACCAGTAAATGTAACACCCCTAACCCATATTCGTCGTCAGAATAGGGTTATGGAAAATTACCGAAGTTCTCCTTTCAAAACAAAAAAAATTAAACAGTTTAATTCATATCATTGATCATAGCAAAACCAATACATATTATGCAAATTGTCCCTTATACGAGCATTCAAAGCCCTCAAAACACATTACAAACAAGTTAGGACTAAATTGAAAACTTAAAGAATTTTTTAGAAAATAATGAAAATTTTCAACACTACAGGGGCCACACGACTCGGTGGACATTCGAAGTAAGGACACATGGTGTCCCAGCCCGTGTCCGTGCCCAAGTAACTCACTGGCTTAGGTCACAAGGCCAGGCCACACGCCCGTGTGCCAGGCCATGTACCCTTCGAAATGGCCTCACACGCCCATGTACTAGGCTGTGTGCTAGGCCATGAACGGCCTAACAAGCAACCCTTTGAAGGCTACAGGGGCACATGCCCGTGTGGACGAAAAATAGGCCATTTCCAAGCCATTTTTCTCACCCATTCAAACATGTACCTACAATCACTTTTACACAATTAAACAAACCATCAAAATGCATCAAAATCATACATAATTAAGCTAATCAAATATGATACATTTGCTAACAACCAATATGCCCAAAGGCACCTCAATGACAACATATAAACATATATAACCATATGCATCATTTAACCAAAAATTATCACTTTATTTACATACCAAATTCACATCCATAAATATCAATTTACCATTTAGCAAATAGCATCATAACTCATATATGGCAACTATATTTTCATAACCAAAATGACTATATTCACTTCTATCATCTAAGCATCCATAAACTATAAATTCAACCATTAAGGCCACATACACATAACAACATATTCAACCATTTCAAACATTCAAAATACCAAATTCACAAGCCAAAACACATTGGCTAAAACAAATGGCTATTTCAACAACCAAAATACCTATACATGTCATTATAACAAAACTTAGAAACATCGAAAAGTACTAATATAGCCGATGGATTGTGTGATATAACTCCGACAAGCTTCCAACCCGATCAAGCTTCCGATTCACTAAAAACCACAAAAAATTACACAGAGTAAGCATAAATGCTTAGTAAGTTAGTATATTATAAAACACAACTCACCATTTTATCCCATATTAAATAATTTAAACATGGCATAATCCAACCACAACTTGGCCAAAACCTAAGCATATACACCAAACATGTTAGCCATTTAATCATATAACATAGGCAATATAATCATGAATGAGCACAACATTTAATCACATATCATATGCATGTATCATCCATTTCACACTCGATTTACCGTGTATCACCATACCAATAAAATTCACATGTATCCATGTCTTATTTTGTATCGAACTCTTACCATTTCCTTTTCGAATAATGCCCGTTGAACCATTTAGAATACCATTGGATACCTGAGATAGCTCAGACATAGTGTGCTAACTCATATAACTGTAACCCGTCAATTCCTGTACATGTATGCTCACATGAGTTGTAAATCAGAATGCTCACATGATCTGTGAAAATGGGCTTGTTCACACGACCTGTGGGTCGAAACGTAGCTACACGATACTGCTTACATGAGCTGTGGAGTATCTGCAACACATGTTAGACCTTAGCCATCGGTAGGATGTTCTGGACCAGCACCCGAATCATGTAAACCCTAATGACATGTCATTTGTATCCTACAAATTTGTAAGGTTCAAACGGAGCTCGGTAGTTGACGTAACATCATTGGATATGCGATCGATATATATGGTAATTCACAATACATGTACAATTCAATTAAAACCATATAAGTATAATTTAATGACACAAACTTACCTCGATGATTAAACGTAGATACAGAGGCGACTAATTCGAAACTTTATCTTTGCCCCAATCTAAAGCCGTACAAGGTTTGTCTTGATCTAAAAGGCTAAATTCAGCTCAATTTAATAACTATTCTATTCAATTTAATCCAATTTCATATTTTAGCAAAACTACAATTTCGTTCTTATACTTTTGATTTCTTTTCAATTTTGTACCTAGCTCATAAAAATGGAAATTTATGCCATTTTTTCCAAAACCGTAGAAAGATCTCTCGATATTCCACTAAACTAACAACTCAGCAAGAAATACTTTTTTCTCGACCCCACAGTCCAGACTGGTTCAGGGCTCACGTGTTCATGGATAAGGCATACCAATTTTGGGTTAATTCCCACCTAAATGACTTCTTATGATCATCAAGCCTAGGGTTTAAGTTCATCCTCTCTAAAATAGCTTATCCATTAAAAAACTCTATCCTTCAATTTGTTAATAAGATTAGAACAGTTGAAACATACGAGATACGTCTAAAGAATAAATTGATTCTAATCTTTACACAAACATTCAATTAAAAAATGTTAAAGAAAGAGACATAAAGAATAGAATAAAGTGCAAGAGACACTCAGGGATCTATCGATGATAGTGTGGCTCCGGACCAATCTCCACTCATGAGAGTCTCACTTCGAAATAGAATCTTTTGATTACAAGAACATAAAACACCTTAAGTAAAAACTATGAATGAAATAAAAACCATAAGTTTATTTTATGTATCTAAAAAATTGTGTGTTTAAACTTATTACAATTGCCTTTATATAGGTTAAACTCAGATTATTAAAGTGTCTAAATTATCCTTGAAATCTTTAGAGTTTGACAAGGAAAAATAGTCCAAATTTCACTTAAAACGTAATTATCTCGTGCAGAGAGATTTTGGGCTGCGCAATGGCGGTGTTGCAACACAGCCATGCAGTGTTGCAACAACAGATCCAATGTCGTGACACAGCAAGGAGCGTGTCACGACATCGAGGGTAGTTTCATTCCTGAACTTGTTTCTGGCTTCTATCCTGATGTTGAGACAATAGTGTCATGCTATCACGATAATGGCATCAGTTTCTGTTCGAATATGCATTTTTAGCTCTCGACTTGATCTACAAGGCCATATAACCTTATTTAGATATATAAACTATAATTAAAACTACTTGAAAGCATAAATTACTTCTTTAAGTACGAAAAACAAAATATATACTTAGATGTTTTGATTTAACTAGTAAACATTCTAAAGATATGTGTAAAAAGGATGTAAATAATAGCATAATTCAAGGTAGATCATATATGGGTAAGGTCACCAAGGATCATACCCAAGGGCAGTGAGTACTAAGTTAACGTGAACCTAAACACAAATAAAATTAATTAATTGTTTAAATAAATTATATTATGATAAACATAAGAGAAAGATATTTGGGGTTTTCGTAAATAAAGAATTAAAAACTGCATGAAGAAAAAGGACTTTGGAAACTAGTTCTAAACACAATCAAATGAAGACATGGGTAATTAGCTTGCTTTGGTGATTTTAACTAATTCCTATTTCAATTTCTATTCAATCAACTAGTCGTTTCCTTAGAAGGATCTCTTGATATTCCACTAAACTAACGAGTGAACAAGAACTACTTATCTCTCGACCTCATAGTCCAGACCGATTTGGGATAAGGTGTTCACGGATAGGCCATACCAATTATGGGTTAATTCCCACCTAAATGACTTCCTAAGGTTGTCAAGCCTAAGGTTTAAGTTCTTCCTCTCCCTAACAATTGATCCACTAAGAAGCTCTATCCTTATATCAGTTAATAAGATTAGAATAATTGAAACATGTGAGTTATGTATAAAGCATAAATTGATTCTAATCTTTACACAAACATTCAATTAAACATTTTTAAAGGAAGATATATAAAGAATAAAATAAAAGAAAAGAGATGCTCATGGATTTATCGATGAAAGCGTGGCTCCGGAGCAATCTCCACTAGCGAGACTATCACTTTGGAGTAGGATTTTTCGATTACAAGAACATAAAACTCCCTAAGTAAAAACTAAGAATGAAATGAAAAGCTTAAGTATATTTTCTATCTCCCTAAATTAGAGTGTTGAAACTGATTACAATAGCCTTTATATAGGCTAAAATCTGAATATTAAAATTCCTAAATTATCCTTGAAGTCCTTAGAGTTTGACTAGGAAAAAAACTCTAAATTTCCCTTAAAAACACAATTATCTCGTGCAGCGAGTTTTTGGGTTGCGCAGGGGTGCTGCTGTAATATAGGCCTGTAGTGTTCCGACAACGGATCCGGTGTCTTGACACATCAGGGAGCGTGTTACGACATTAAGGGCAGTTCCACTCCAGAACTTGTTTTTTGCTTCCGTCTTCGATGTTGAGACATTAGTGTCTTGGTGTTCCGAAAGAGGCATCAATTTAAGTCCGAATATGCATCTTTAGTTCCCGACTTTACCTATGAGATTAGAAAGCATAAATTACTACATTAAGTATGAAAACCTAAATGTATACTAACATGTTTTGATTTAGCAATTAAAAATGCTAAACTCATGTGTAAAAAGGTTGTAAATAATAGTGTGATTCATTGCAGATCATATACACGTCAGGGTGTAATATAGTTTTAGAACGAAGTAGGTAAGTACACTGAGAATCGTACCCAAGGGAGGTGAGTAATAACCTAAAGTTAACCTAAACACAAATAGAATTAATTAGTATTTTAAGTAAATTATGTTAAGATAAAACATAATGGAAAGATTTAGGGGTTTTCATAAATAAAGAAATAAAATCTACATGAATAAAATGGAGTTCTAAATAATTTCTAAACTTAATCAAACTAAGACATGAGTGATTAGATTGCTTTGGTGATTATAACTAATTCCTATTCAATCAATTAGTCATTACCCTAGAAGGATCTCTCGATATTCAACTAAACTAACGACTCGGTAAAAACTACTTTTTTCTCAACCCCGTAGTCCAAACCAGTTTGAGGCTCAGGTGTTCATGGATTGGCCATACCAATTTTGCGTTAATTCCCACCAAAATGACTTCCTATGATCATCAAGCCTAGGGTTTAAGTTCTTCCTCTCTGAAATAACTTTTTTGCTGAGAAACTGAAACTCTGTCCTTCAATTTGTGAATAAGTTTAGAACAGTTGAAACATGCGAGATATGTGTAAAGCATAAATTGATTCTAATATTTACACAAACATTCAATTAAAAAATGTTAAAGAAATAGATATAAAAAATAGAATAGAGGGAAAGAGGTGCTCAGGGATTTATCAATGAAAGTGTGGCTCTAGAACAATCTCCACTCACGAGAGTCTTACTTCAGAATAGGATTATTTGATTACAAGAACATAAAACACCTTAAGTAAAAACTATAAATCAAATAAAAACCTTAAGTTTCGGCCCGGATATGCAGATTTAACTCCCGACTTCACCTAGAAGGCCATATAACCTTATTTATATATATAAAATGTAATTAAAACTACAAAAAAGCATAAATTACTACTTTAAGTATGAAAACCTAAATATATACTAAGATG
>CM025144.1:10415364-10427345 GCA_013467495.1 Gossypium gossypioides | reverse complement strand
TTTTGGTTTTGTTTTTAGTTTTTTTTTTTAATTCAATCAATTGAGTATGGATACATATAAATAGTTAGGGATAATGTCAGAAATTACCTCTATACTTTAATAATTTTTTAATGTGATACTTGTATTTTAAATTTATCTAAATTGGTACTTGTACTATTTTTTTATCTATCACTTTAGTACTTTAAATTAACGGTGTTAAATTTTGACAATAGTTAACGTATGGCCCATTGTTATAATCCCATGTGGTCTTGCGGGCCACAGCAAAAATTAAATGTGTTGACTATTCGGACTTGTAAATATTATCCATTTTTTGTTTGTAAGGTTAAAATCTTTTTTTTTTTAAAGAAGTAAACTAAACGAACTCCCTTTTTGTTGTTTTCATCGACAAAACCTCCGTTGACTTGCTCTAATCATTGGCACTAATAGAGTCTTCCTCTTTCTCTCCTTCTCTCCTTTGTCTCTTTGCCTTCTCCTTTCTTATTTTTCTTCTATTCGGATCACCATCAACTTTATCATTTTTGACCACTCACATCCTTTCAATCGTCCAATCCCTTCTCTTGACTCCAGCACCATATTTACACCGATAACAATGCAACTTTCACTGCCCACTACCATTACACTAACCACTTAATCACACCATCTTAAAGCACCACTCCATTCCCATAATCACCACCATCATCCTCAAATCATTAACTGGCTCAATCTTCTAGCCCCTAATATGATTAAAGCCTCACCTAAAATCCATCCTAAAAACCCAACCAAAATTCAACCAATAAATTAAGTAACAACAATCAATATTCAAAGCGAAAGAGGGGGCCTCCAAATCTAGTGAACTTCGACTTGCAAATCGGGAAGAAAATAATAAAAAAATTAAAGAAAAATAAATCGAAAGAAGAAAGAAAAGGAGAAGTCTTATCCTTAGAAGACACGACTTGGGTGTTATGATTTGTAATATAATTTGTCTCAAAAACTTAGTGGCTGTCATATAATATATTTGATTTTCTACAAATTGGTGGGAAAGATTGGGAAAGTGAAATCTATAACCATTGGTCACATTGAAGATGTTGAAGAGAAATCATATCACTCTCATTTGTAAATGCAAAAAAAAAATAAATAAATAAATAAAATAAAAACAAAAACTTTGTATCTCTCTAGTTACTATGTTTGTGACTTGTAATCAACAATGGAGTATAGATGGATGGAGTTTAGGTTTCCACCACCGCATTTGTAAAAGCGAAGGGAGAATAAAAAAATTATGGTTTTTAATATATTTTACCTAAAAAAAAAAGAAAAAGGAAAATCTTATCAAGTCCTTTTTTGTTTATTTTGTTTTTTTCGTGTGGCCTACAATGCCACATAGCACTCTTTTTGTGGGTCACATGTCTTTCTGAGTCAGAAATTAACATTGTTAGACTAGAGTATGATTTGCCACAATTTGTTATGGCAAATTAGAGTTTTTTCGGCACTTAATGATATTAATTTCAAGTCATTTTATGTTATTTTATTTTGTTTTCCATTTTAGTAGCTTAGACTTAATTATTAGATAAATAAGTGTTTTTCGAATTTACCAGTGTTTCAACTACCCGTTAGGCCAACTAGGCCTCGGGAATGACTAACTATTTACATGAGTGTGCAGGGTGTCATTTTAAGCCGCAAAACTCAAAGGACGATAGCCATATCGCAACACAAGCATGTAGTGTCATGACACTGAAGATTGAAGTGAAAAATAAAATCCGGAACGAAACAGGCATCAGTGTTGCGACACCAGATTTTTTCGCAGCCAAAATTTTTTACATGCGACAGCTACGTTTTTTACAACAATTAAGGGTATTTTTCCAACCTAAAACCCTAATTGACATTATAAATGAAGGGGAACTTTAGCCTTTTAGATTTTTACCTAGTTTTTGCCTATATAAACAACCTTATAACCTCATTGGGAAGGGAGTTGACCTAGAGATTCGCCCTTAGGAGCTGTCAAACAATCTTTCATATTTTTAGTTTTCTGTCTTCTTTCATTCTTCTTTAATTTTCTTTTAGTTTTTCTTATGTTCATATAATCAGAATCTTTCTATTTCGATGTGAAGACAATTGCGAGTGGAGATTGTTCTGAAACTACGCTTCAATTATTTATTAATGAGCATTCTTTTTTCCTTTATTCTTTTATTCCGTTATTTATATTTCGTTAACTTGATCAACTAATGTTTGTATGAATATCGAGATAAATTCTCGTGCTTATTTTATATCTTGCACGATTCAGTTATAGATTTAATTTATAGATTAAGTAATCATTTATCTAAAATTTAGTGTTTATTCAAGAGTACTTAGTATATTAGGGAGTGATGCCCTTAGTAGAATATCTAGATAGGTGAGATCGAGAGGGTATCCTCTCGAGTATAATTTGTGCCAAGTGGTGAGACTAAAAGGATATCTGTATGCCTAGGAAGAGGCCAAAAGGATGACGTAGGTGGTAATCCCTAGTGAAGACAAGACCAAGAGAGTATTCTTAGCTATGGGTGGTAAATAACTCAGTTGAGGGTAATTAACAACTTAATTGATAATTAGGGATTTAAGCGATCATAGGCCGAGAACTCGCGTCATTGACACTAGAAATAGGAAATTCCATTAGATTATTTTGAGTTAATTAATTAAACCAATTTAATTAATATTTTAGTTTTGCATCAACACTACTAATCCGTGACTCAATTAGATTAGTAGTTATTTTTCGTAATTAGTTTAATAATAAATTTCTTCAATCTATAATCTCTTAGGTACGTTCCTCCGAATACTTTCCAAGTGTTTCGTTGTAAACAAACTTTATTACAATTTCACTAGTATACTTGTGGACATCGTTGCTTAGTATTATATCTTTTTGCTGTAATATTTCTAGTCTAGACGTTTGGACATTTGGCACAGATCAAGTTGTTGGTGTCGTTTTCGGGGATTGCGACCATGAAAAAATTTATTAATTTAATTGCTTTGTAATATAATACTTGTAACACCCCTACCCGTATCCATCGTCGAATTAGGGCTACGGGGCATTACCGGAAGATAACATCATACAAAGAACATTTATTTATCATAATCAAATCACAACATAAATCATAGCAATAATATCCAAACTCATGCATATAGCCTCTTTTATGAGCCCTCGAGGCACTAAAAAGACATTAGAAATAAATCGGGACTAAATCGGAAACATATGGGATTTTTCAGAAAAAGATAATTATTTTTTTAAATTGCAGGGGTCACACGGCCGTATGGCCAGGCCGTGTGACTCACACAGCTGAGAGACATACCCGTGTCTCAGGTCGTGTGGACATTCAAAGTAGGGACATACGGCCGTGTCCCAGCCCGTGTACAAGCACATGTAACTCACTGACTTGGGTCACACGGCCAAGCCACACGCCCGTGTGCCAGGCCGTGTACCTCTCGAAATGGCCTCACACGCCCGTGTGCCAGGCCGTGTACTGCCTAACTTGCAACCTTTAATAAGATACAGGGGACACATGGCTGAGACACACGCCCGTGTTTCTTGCCGCGTGGACGAAAAATAGGCCATTTTCAATCCATTTTTCTCACCCAAAAACTAGCCACATACACAAATCAATTGTACCTATTTTCATGCATTCAAATGGCACTTAATATATATATACAAGCTAGAACATCATAGAAACTAACCATTCAACCAATATGCCAAAATGGCACCTCAAACTCAACAATCAAACTTGACTAAACACCTACCAAATTCATTCATAATTCAAACCACCAATTGAACAACTCCAAATCCACATTTGCCATAATGTTCATATACCAATTACATGCACAACAAATACTATTATGACCATTAACACATATACCATTAATCTTAATAACTATACCAAATGCCAATATACATTCATGGCTACCAAAACTAACCATTAACACTTCAAGGCACTATCTATATCTTACCAAAACAACATCTCATAGCATACCTTAATGGTCATCCATTCAACTACCATCACTAAATTCTTAGATGCCAAAATGACAACCATTTTAAATACCATATATATACATGATATCATTAACCAAAATAACATATATACAAGCCACACCTAATGGCTAATTTCATCAAACAAAGACCCCTATACATGTCATTATAATCATGACTCAAAATTATCAAAATCTACCGATATAGCCGATGGATAGTGTGATGGATCTCCGACAAATTTCCAAACCGAACGAGCTTCCGATTATCTAAAAAAAACATAAGAGAAATAACATGAAGTAAGCATATAATGCTTAGTAAGTTCGTAATTCATAAATAAATCTTACTATTTCAATATATATAAGCTTATAAGCAATTTATGATATAATCCAACATAGCTTGGCACAAGCCTAAACAACAACAACCTTTCAAGTAAGATAACCACATAACTTAGCAACTCATTGCAAAACATAATAGCTTTTATGCACATAACTTATAAACATTCATACTTTCATGAATATGGCTAAGCATATTTAAAGCATCATCATTTCATACCTGTTTCATACTTTATAGCATTACTTATCAAAATAGATCCTTCCCTTTTGTATACCCATTGAACCACTAGAATAATATCAGATACGCGGGAATCTCGCACACTATGTGATAACATATGGTRGAAACCATTACTTTCTCTTATCTCATATAAATGCTCTCTCTCGAGCCATAAGTGGGTCTACTCACACAAGCTGTCAGTCAGGACATAGTTACGCGGTGCTGTTCACACAAGCTGTCACCGGTAGGACGTACAAGACCAACACTCGAAACACAGTAACCCCTAATGACATGTCATTTGTATCCTATATATTCCTAAGGTTCAAACGGGATCTGAAAGTCGCTGAAACTTCGTTGGATTCTTTCTGTAGACACGTAATACCATAATATAACATAAAAGCAAGTAAATCAAGCATATTACAACTTTAATTAAATGTATGAACTTACCTCGATCACGACCGAAGAAATACGATCGACTAATCCAACACTTTTTCCTTTCCCCGATTTAAATCTGTACGTTGCTTTCCTTGATCTAAATAATCAAATTTAATTCATTCAAAACTTCATTCTATTCAAATAAATCCAAAAATCTTATTTTGGAAAAATTACGCTTTTGCCCCTATAATTTTGAATCCATTACAATTTAATCCTTAAGCTTCTAAAATGAAATTCATGCAATTTGGTACCAACCCACTATAGCCGAATTTTATTTAGGTCCTTAGCAAGCCCTATATTTCATTTGTTTCACAATTTCATCATGTCAAATTTTCTATTTTTCAATTTAATCCTTATTTGACAATTTCACCAAAAAGCACTTAACAAAAGTTGTTTATCTATCAACAACTAACCATTTTCTTTCATAAAACATCAAAAAACATACACATTCATTCACGGTAAAACTTTAATAGTTTAGGCTAGCTAAATTAAGCTACAACAATCCCGAAAACATAAAAATCATTAAAAACGGGACTAAAATACATACCATGCACACAAAGACACCATTGTCGAACCTAGCAGGCTCCCATGGCTTCTTTTTCTTTGAAATTTCGGTGGTGTTTAATTTAGGAAGATGATACTTTATTTTTTGTTTTATTTAATATATCATTATTTACCAAATTATTAGTATAACCCTTTTAAAACATTAAAATTTCCATAATACCAAGCCATCACATTCCACTATCAACATGAATGGTCTAATTACCACATAAGGACTCATACTTTGAGGTTTCATAGCTATTTAATACATTTAGCTACTAGAACACAAATTTTGCACTTTACGCGATTTAGTCCTTTTATTAAATTAAGCATGTAAACAGTAAAATTTTTTAACAAAATTTTTATACGCTACTACTATCATGCTGTAGACAATAAAATAAATATTTCAACATCAGATTTGAGGTCCCAAAACCACTGTTCTGATTTCACTGAAAATAGGCTGTTCAATACTAGTCGAAAGATAAATGAGTTAGATAGTGTGTTAATTTTTATTATTTTTGTTATTTATTTAATTTTTGTTAGATACTTTGTCGACTATTTAATTTAATCATGGGTGAATTTGATGATGATGATTATAGTTGGTATGAGGAATGGTACATTAATGAAGCACCAAGTATGATGAACGAAGGTTCGACAAACCAATGGAGTTATGACGGAGAGTACGCTATGCCCAAATATTTTACCGAGCAAGAGTTGGAGTTAATTATGGATGATAATGTATAGCAATATTTGTATGAGCAACATAGGAGTAATCAAAGATCATGTCGGACAAATAGAGCCTTAACGAACCAACGGAGTTAGGATCGAAGGTGTAAAGACTACGAATATTCGTCCACATTTCCTCCTGATTTGAATGAATTCCAAAATAACCTAGAAATAATACAAAAATAGGTGGACCAATTAGAGGAATTACTCCGAAGGCAATCATAACTAAGGACTCCAATGGAAGAGGTCGTGCATGATGTTCGTAACTCAGATAATGAGAACCATCGTATCACCATTTACCATTCGAAATTAGATTATGGAAGTAAAAAAAATTTATTCTTCGATCCGATTGACTTTGTTGTAGACGTAGTAGTAGATGTAGAAGTAGACGTAGCAGCAAATGTAGAAGTAGAATTGACCACTGACATTGAGCTTAAATCGAGTCTGAATGAAAGTGTCTGTAACGCCCTAAACCTGACCCAAATTATCAAGTCCATATCTCGGGCATTACTTCACATTACACGTAGAAAATTTTCAAAATAGATTACATGTACTCTTTGTTTAAAACATATTTCTTATTATTTCATTTAAAGTCTCTATATTGAAGAAACAAAGAAAAGTATTTAGAAATACATCAGTCTTATTAAATTTATTACAACATATTATTTTTGCTAAGGACATACTCGTTGGGGTGTAGTCCAACTATACACCCTTCTCAACGATGATCTCTGTATCCATATTCGCCTAACTTGTCGAAATCTTGGTGCGTTCCTGGCTTCGCCTCTCCTGGTGCACTCATTCTTACAATCATACCTGAAATAAGAATAAGCACTTGTAAGTTTGAAAGAACTTAGTGAGTTTTAATACATAATGCGGGTACTTCTCAAATATAGGGCGTATGCCTATACGCCAATTTCCATACTTGACATATCATTTCTTCTTTGGGTGGACACTTTTATAATATTTAACTTGCATTTATACGTCAACTACCATAATTAGCATATTAGCTTTCTTTTCACTACTTGGATGACTTCAGATCTTACCAAACGATAACTACATCTTCTCCTATCTTACCATAATAGAGATACTTCTCAAAAGGATATTTATATAGAACCCATTCTCTACAATTTCACCCTTCAACAACATATATCATTTATCTCAGAATGTTTGCTCACAAATACTTTCTATTTCTTGGTGGATACCACCTTCAGATTTTACGTTTGGTAGATTCCCATACTAAGTTTGATAATTATCAGACCCAATACATACTCATACATATAAGGAACATTCTAGACTATTCGGAAGAACTCCCAACGTCTATGTTACAGAACATAACAATTACCTAAAGTGACATACAACTCTAATTCTAGAATGAAACATGATACTATTCAGATATGACTAATACTAGATAACTTAGATTTCAATATTATATATCGCAAAAAAATTCAACCCAACAGACACTTATATCTTTCATAATTACATATACACCCATTATTCTAAACTAGCAGACTACTATAGAGGATACCCTCTTTAAACAATACAAATACATACTTTCTTTCAGGAACTTCCCTTAAGATTCATTCAACTACATCATAGACCCTGATCGCCTCTAGACGTACCAATGTCCAAAGTAGAAATGTTGCACAAAATATATGAAAGGCGGTATCCGCAAGTATACAGGTCAGGTTGTAATATAGTTGCAATAGAGTAGATGAGTACTCTAAGGATCATACCCAAGGGAGGCAAGCACTAAAATAATTCTAACCTAAGCATAAATCGATCTAATGGGTACTCTAAACAAATTAAATCACGATGAGATAAAAAGAAAGGTTTCAGTGATCTATACTGATAATAATAAAGAAAGAAAATTAATAAATAAGCACAAGAAATCAAATAATAAAATATATCAAATCTGGGCATAGGTGATTAGCTTGATTCAGTAATCATAACCAACTGTTCCTTCGGGTTTTCTTATTCAATCAACTGGTTAATATTCTAGCAGGATCTTTCGATCTTCCACTAAAATAACGAGTCTGGAAGAACTAGTTATCTCTCAACCTCACAGTCCAGATCGGTTTAGTGTTAAGATGTTCACAAATAGGCCATACCAAATTTGGGTTAATTCACACCTTAATGACTTTCTAGGGTTGTCAGGCCTAGGGTTTAAGTTCTTCCTTTCCTGAACAGTTGATCCACTAAGAAAATTGTACAAAACAGTTAATTAATCATACCTCCACTCGCTAATCCCCCACAGGAGGATTAGTTCCTCATAGATCTCATAAAGAATATAAACTTGATAGAAAGAATAGACATGAAGAATAATTCAAGAGTATAAAGTCTAGAAGAAGCCTGATTTGTATTAGAATTAAGCATATAATCCTCACAGAGTTTGATTGTGTTTCACAAATATGATTTCTCCCACAAAAGCAAATGACAAGAACTGAAATAAACCTAAAACCTATGAAGAGAAAATCTAAAGAATAAATCTAGGAAGAAAATTATATAATATGAAAGTTTTCCATAACATGTGATTAAATCAGCCTATTTATAGACTTTAGAGTCGCCATCATCCTTAACCCTAGGTCAGCTAGAGTCCTCATGCTTCACATTTGGTTGTACGAACCAAAACACCCCAGGCTCATAATTATTTCCTGTATAATGGTGATGTCGCGACACACCAGGTCCTGTGTCGAGACATCGAGGGCTGTATGCTCATCTTCATGGTATCATTAGGGGTGTGTCTCAACACTGAAGGCAGTCTTGGAATTCTTTTATTCTGCTCCTTATGTTGCCACAGCCAATGCTCTGTGTTGCAACACAGTGACTAGTATTGAGTTAGCACGCCTTGTAATGGTCTCTAGCATGCTCATAAAGTATATTAGCTCTCCCTTAGGACTTGTAACACCCTTAACCCATCTCTGTCACTAGATTAGGGTTACAAAGTATTATGGTACAATTAGAAATTAATTAAATTCAATCATATAAAATTAATCAAATTTAAAAATAACATTCAAATATACATTTTAACCAAAGTAAAGATATACTTACGGGCCATAAATCGAGCCTACGGGGCCCTAAAAACAATTTGGGAACATCTGGGGATCATTTTGAAACAAAACAGAATATTTTGGAAATAGAATATTTTGTAAAAACATAATGTTTTTAAGCCACATGTCCTAGGCTTAAAAACATGGTCGTGTGGCAAACCGTGTACAGTTTGAAGTATAGGACAAAGGATTGTGTTCTAGCCTGTGTGTTCACCCGTCTTGGTATTCAAAATAGGAGCACATAGCGGTGTCGCCAACCGTGTGCCAGACCGTGTGTTCATTTAAAGTTTGGTCACACGTCTATGCCGCCAGGTCATGTAACCCTTTGAGACCATGTGATTCATCACGCATTTAAAATTTAAATGGCACACAGCTGTGTGGTGTGGTTGTGTGTGGAACACAATCGTGTGACAGCCCATGTCTAAGGCCGTGTACTTCTTAAATAACCCCTAATGCATGTCATTTCAACACCATTTTCACACATTAAAAACACAATGAAACATACCTAAAGCTTGCCAAAATCAATCAACCTATATACCTAATCAAAATGGCATCACTTGGCACCACAATACATATACTAAATCAATTCAATCTCAATACTAAAAGACTAACCTTAAACATACATCACACATACTCTTTGACCATTTCATTCATATCTCAATTCTACCATAAGTCACCTACTTCAAGGGGGCATGAATAAATGACCAAAGTCACATATTTACATAGACATTTGCAAGCCAAAATCAAAGACTTATATATATACAAATAAGCTAGGCATAAGCTTAAACCATATCATATTGACAAAATAGTATAAAAACTCATATTACATGCCATTTATAACCATCAACATAATAACCAATATCTACTAAAGGGATGGATAGTGTGTATCTTCTCTAATTAGGTTTCAACCGATTGAGCTTTTCAATGATCTACAGGAAAAGAAAACAGCTAACATAATCAAATAGTGCTTAGTAAGCTTGTATAAATCTTAAACGTAAACTTATCGAATAGGCTCAATTTGTGTAATTCATATATAATTCCTTTGACATTCTTAAGAGATTATCCATTTCCTATTACAACACCAACCTCACAAGTTAGTGAATTCAATAATGAAACATCAAACATCCATCCGTATCAAGGAATATATGCTGGGAGCATATCTATATACATAATATTCATCACCTCTCTAATATGTAACATTCATACCTTCAAAGCTCTTATGTCAACACTTTCCATTCCATCTATTATAATTTCATAACATTTTCTATAATTAAGTTCATTTTTTAAGCCTTTATTACTTGTTGAACCAAATGAACAAACGTCAAGTACATGGGAACCATGCTCACACAAAGTGTGCCTATATCTATAACTATAAACATATATGTAATGCTCACATGAGCTGTGAAGTGGGTTTGATCACATGGGCTATGGGCCAGGATATTAAGCTACACGATGCTGCTCACACGAGTTGTGGAGAATCTGCAACAAATGCAGGAACTCAGCTATCGGTAGGACATCCAAGACCAATACCTGAAACCGTATAACCCCTAATGACATGTCATTTGTATCCTACGTATTCATAAGGTTCAAGTGGGACACATTACATCCTTTGATTCCTTTTTCGATATAACATTTCATATACATATTCATGAAATTTATGTTTTCCACAATTCGTCAATTGATCACCATAACTATTTAATCTCATTAAGCATATAACACATAATAATCATTTAAGATATAACTAACATAATTGTTAATTAACATTTAAAAAATATACAAATAATGAATTAACCATTATACAAACTTACCTCGACCAAAATAGTTGTAAAATCGAAGTCGACAACTAGTCCAATACTTTAGCTTTTCCACCATTTAAATCCAATTGAACTATTTCTTGATCTAAATACTAGTTTTCATTCAATTAAATAATTTAAACAACATAAAATACCGAGATTCAGATATTTGAACCTTAATCGCCATTTTACACTTTTACCCTAAACTTTTACTTTTTATTCAATTTAGTCCCTAAACCCAAAATTTTAAATTTATCAAAATTTCACAATTTCCCATGCTAGCCTAATTTCATCCTATACTAGTACAGTCTATATTCATTCAAAATTCACATTAATTCCACATCAATTTTAATATTTTATCAAATTAATTATTTAATTAAAAATTAACAAAATCACTTCACAACTAATCTAAATCAATAATCAAGACTAAAAATTCATTATTTAACTTAAAAAAAATGCCTAGAATTCATCAATGGTAAATTTTAAAATCTTTAACAGTTTTGAAAACAGGGATACGAGTTAGCTGGACCTAGTTGCAACAATCTTAAAAAAATAAAAATTACAAGAAACATGTATAAAATTACTGACATGCATGCATCTCATACTTGACCAAACCTCAAGCACAAAAATGGTGTTTTTCACTTACAAATTTCGGCAGCCAAGCTTTTAGAAGATGATGATACTATTATTTTTATTTTGTTAAAGTTTTAATTACTAAATTAGAATTTTTCCCTTTAATAATACATTCAATTAAACAAAAACATAAACCTATTACCGTCCATTAGTTTATAACATGGCATAATTACCATATAAGTCCTCCCTCTTATAATAATTAAACCATCTAATCAATATAATTCAATAGTGACTAGATTTTGCATCTTTTACAAATTAGCCCTTTTTAATTAATTAGTCCCAATACCTCAT
>CM025144.1:10302843-10313449 GCA_013467495.1 Gossypium gossypioides | reverse complement strand
AAAAAAAACATTTTCCTTCACTTGTAATTTTATTTTGATATCTCTATCTATGTTAAATGTTTTTTTTCCAAACTGAAGAAAAAGAAAGACAAATAATTTTAAAATTTCAAAAATAATATATATTAAATTGTTTTTTAATCAAGTTGAATATCATCATAAACAACTTTCCCTATCAAAAACCTGCTTTCTAGCACCAACAAATAGCTTGGTTAGGGAAGTTCTGAGTAGGGACAATGAATCATATATAATCAATAATTAGACAATAAAATAGATTTTTAAAAAAGGAAAACAAAGAATAATTTTTTCCCCTAAAATGATGATGATGATGATGATTTAAGAACATTTGAATTTTACAAATTATTTATATGAATTTATGTTAAGCGTAGAGACATAAAAAAGTAGATGCAAAATGTAATTGTTCATACCATTTGAGGAACCGTGAGAAGAAATCCAAAGAATAGAGACTTGCAATAAGCTGAGCTATGAGATGTTTTTGAAGAAAGATGGAAATGAAGCGAAAGGTTTTGCTTTTGATGGAATTTACAAATTGGACGCTATAGAAGACAGAAAATAAAAAGGGTGTGAGAGAGTAAATGACAATAAATTAGGCACTTCTCTAAAAAAAAAGGTAGCATATGTTTTATGAATAGTAAACTAATATATAAAGACCTGTAGCATTATACAAATGGAAAAGGGCATCGAGGCAAAAGCCATACCTATCATTTATGATCCAAGATTTATTTCCTTACTTTTTCCATTTGATTCATGTTTTTATATATATATTTCTTTTAGTTGTTTTTACTTTTTAATATTAATATTAGGAAATAAAAGTAAAAGGTAGGTGTGACCTATATAAATTGGTTTAGATTGAGTTTTAATAAAAAGGTTTTTACTTGTCTCAAGTTTGCTCACCTCGCCCATTTTATTATGTAAAATACACTAAAATATCTTTTTGTTTTATTTTTTAGGTTAAAATATATAGTTCGTCCTTATACTTTAGCAATGTTTGAGATTTAGTCTTTATATTTAAAAAGTTAAAAATTAGAACATCTTAATTTTTATTTTAAAATTATAGTTCAATTGTTGATATTGTTGGAGGTAAAAATGGATCACATAAGATTTAGGAAATTGTGAAAGACAATAATCCTTGAGACAATCTCCTGATAGCGTTATACGTAAAATTGATCAAGCGAAGGTTCTGAAGCGATTGGATCAAGCCCTCGTCAAGTCGAGGGCCCCCAAGATCTAACCCCATCTAAAAGAACCACTTGCAATTGGGTTCAATGCATCTCAACAAGCACCTCTACGCCAACTAACTAAAAACACTAAAATATATAGACCTTTTCAACACCTTTTGAACATAAATTCATGCAAACTCTAACTAATTTCTATCGATTTTTATGCTTTTATTATAAAATAATTAAATTGAGATTAAATTATACTTCATTTCAAATTTTAGTTATTTTTATACTAAATTTGCATAATTTGGCTAATTTTTGACAGTTTTGCACAATGGGTGAAAAATCAGCTCGGAAGTCACCTTGAATGATTCAAGTACCGAGGCACATTGGGAGCTCAAGATGATGAATTAACAGCTATGGAGGACCCAAATTCATGCTCTCGGACTTATTTGAATCAATTGGTCCAAGTGAATTTTCTTGGGAAAATCTAACAACTTGAAGCGGATGAAAAGGGCCTGAATTGAACAACTTAAGATGAAAGATTGACGAGCCTAAAAGAGTAGCCCAATACTGACCCAATTGCTTCCCAAATTAGCTAATTAAGCTGGTTATAATATTTACAAAACAACCCTTAACTTTCGCCTAAACCCATTTTAACCGATCCACTTTTGGTGCATTTTCACTTGGGCATTAAGCTAAATTTAGCAAAGCCATCTCAATCCCTCTCCCTACTATCAAGTGCCGACCACGGGAAGGGGGATTGACTACTATTTTTCGCTAATACAAACTACCATCTCCTACTATAAATACCTCTGCTCACATCCTCATTTCTCATCAACTCATTCACACCATTCATCATTCACTCATCTCTTTCTTCATTTCTCTCCTTCACTATCTTTACCTTCCCAATTTTCTCCCTTCCATTTGCCGATTTCCCCTTTTGAAAAAGAGCTATCACACCCTTTGGAGCAGCAACAATTGAGCATTCGTGAAGGTCTTTGATCGACAGAACAAGCAGAAAGGAAGAGAAGTACGCTAGTCTAGCTTCGGAGAAACACCGTGATGGTCACTAAACTAACTATAATTATGACAAAGGCAAGTGCACCTATCGAACAATAGTATAACTATAGTGAGTAGAGAGTATCGTATCCACGAGGACTAAAAATACTAGTAATAACCATTTTTCTATTATTTAGCTGATAAATTGAAGTGGTGGTTTTTAATCTAATTTTACTAATCTAATTTAACTAAGAACGCAACAGAAAATGAAATAAAAAAATTTCGAAGATAACCAAAGAGAAAGACAATTCCCAAGAAAGAATCCACCTAGACTTCATTTATTATTCTAAATCTAAATTAAACGATTTATTCACTTGTGTCTTGATCCGTAGAAATCCCTAAATTATGTTAATATCTCTTTCGAGAGTAAGAACAACTRACTCTARGTTGATTAATTGAAATCTCTTTCTAATTAAAACCCCTATTGCCGCATTAACTCGATCTATGGATTCCCCTATTAGATTTTACTCTAATCCGGTAGATTTATGTCGTCCTATTTCTAGGATTGCATGTAACTCCACTCAATCATGCTAGATCTACTCTTAAACAGTAACTTTTGTTCCACTGAAATAAGCACATTAAACATGAATTAATATCCCTAAAATATTAAAACATGAAATAAACATACATACTTTAGAAGAAGAATAAAGTATTTATCATGTAATTTAGAAATCAAATAATAAGATTTATCATAGGTTTCATCTTCCCTAGGTATCTAGTGAATTTAGTTCATAATCTGAAATGAAAACATCTCGAACTTAGAAAAACTACAAGACATAAATAAATTCAAATAAACTTCAAAAGAAGTTAAAAGGAGATCTTCAATCTTGAAAGAGATCCACTTCTGAGTTGGCTCCGATGGTGTTCTTCAAGTAATTTCTTCAATCTTCTCTGAGTGCTCGCCTAGGTCTTCTTCTAATTGGTGTTTATAGACTTTAGAATTGGGTTTTTTTCATGTGTTTGGGAAACAGGGTGCAAAATCAACACGGGCTGGCACATGGGCATGTGTCCAGCCCGTGTGGATACTGAAAACAACTCTTTTTGCCTGATTTTGGCTTGTTTTTTACTCTTTTCGCTCCCTTATGCTCACCTAAGTATAGAAACATAAAAATAAAGGATTAGGAGTATCAAATTCGCTAATTTACATAATAAATCATCTAAAAATGCATCAAGAGTGGGATTAAAAACATGTTACTTTTACAACTTATCACACCGAGATTTGTTTTCTAGTTCCCTTCTTCTTTCAGTTTATTTTGTGATAAAAAACATGAATACTTATTGTTTTGATGCTTCAATTTTAATTAAAATGACTTAATTCGTGTCTGTGTTAGATTGATTGCAAGTTGTTCAATTAGATAAAATCATGCATATGTTATGCTTGCATTATAATTGTAAGATAACTATCGAAACCATTATTAATCAGATTGAAATTATAATTAATTTGCATAATATCTAATTGGTGCATGTTTAATATTCTAAGGTAATTGAGGGTTAAATTAGCAATCATATTAAACAATATTCTTGCCTTGCATAACTTGTAAGATTGTTGTCATTAAATTATAGAAACATATTTAGTTCACTATGTCTTATACTTGTTTAAAAATATTGATTAAATTAATCCAACATAGGAATATGTTTTAAAGATTGATTAATTTAGTTAGTATGTATGTATGTTAACAAAATATTAAGTTGCCATGAAATTATTCCTAACAACATGAATATAGTTTTAATAATTTTAAGTTGAAGAATAAAATTAATCTAACACACGTATGTCATATTGATTAAAACCTTTTTTAGAAATCATGCGTTGGAATTTTTACTTTTAATTTTTAATTGGTTACTTAGTTAATTCTTAGTTTTGAGATCACCTTATTCAAAATAATTATTTCCATCTAACAATTTGTTTAATTTTTACATTTCATAAATATTTTCTTGCACAATCCCTGTGGATACGATAACTCGACATACTTGTCATTTATTACTTGATACGATTGTGTACACTTGCACATTTTCGTCGTTCCAAGTTTTTGGCTTCGTTGCTGGGGACTGTTTCAAAAGACATTATTTGTGAAATTGTTAATTTTGCATTTTGGTTTCTTTTTTTGTTAAATTTTAATTCCATTATTTTCTATGATTGTTTTAGGTGTTTATGAGTATTGATCAAATTGTTGACTTACTCCTTGTAGATTTGGAAATTGAAAGGAATTTTAGACAAAAGAGAAGACAAGCAGCTCAAAAAAGGACTGAAGAATGAACCTTGAGAACTAGAATCAAGGAAATAGAAGAAATCATGCTCAAAATCTCATCCTTGTTACTGATGACAGGGATCGAGCCTTAAGACAGTATGATGTGCCACTGTTTAATGAACTTAATTTCTAAATTAGAAGACCCGAGATCGAGGCACAACAATTCAAGCTGAAATCGATTATGTTCAAAATGCTTCAAACAGCAAGCCAGTTCAGTGGAATGCCTATTGAAGATCCTCACCTTCACCTTAGATTGTTTGTGGAGGTGGGTGATTCCTTCAAGTTAGCCGGTGTACCTGAAGATGCACTAAGGTTAAAGTTGTTCCCATACTCACTGAGGGACAGAGCCCGAGCTTGCTTGAACTCATTGCTACCTGATTCCATTACAACATGACAGGAGTTGGCAGAACGCTTCCTAATGAAGTACTTTCCACCTAGCAAGACTGCTAAGTTGCGAACCAAGATCGCTACCTTCCAACAAATGGATGATAAATCCTTGTATGAGGCGTAGGCGAGATTCAAAGAACTATTACCAAAATGCTCTCATCATGGAATTCTGCATTGCATCTAGCTGGATAATTTTACAATGGTCTCAATACACACACATGGATGATGATGGATGCTTTCGCGAATGAAACACTTCTTTCTAAGTCTTATAATGAGGCTTATGAGATTATTAAGAGAACCGTTAGTAACAATTACCAATGGCCAACCAATTGAGCCGCCATAGGACATAGATTTGTAGGAGTACATGAAGTTGACATGCTTATATCCCTTGCAGTTCAAGTATCCTCCTTGCCCTTAATGTTTAATAATCTTACTACTAATGGTTTCAATAATAATCTAACAGGACAACAGCCTAGCCAATTTGAGAACATCTCTTGTGTTTTTTGTGGAGATGAGCATATGTTTAAAAACTGCCCATCAAACTTAGAGTCCATCTATTACGTGGGAAATTAGAATCAGAATCAAAATGGGCCAAGACCGCAGTCAAACTTCTATAACCCTTCTTGGAGAAAACATCTAAATTTCTCATGGAGTAACCAAAGAGCGGGTCCTAGCAACACTTACATGCAATTGAGGCCAAGTCAACTAATAAAATTTAATCAGCAAGTTCAAAACCCATCCTAAGTTAAATATTCCAATATCTTGGAGAACTTGTTGAAAGTGTACATAGCGAAGAATGACACGATGATTCAAAACCAAGTATCGCTAATTGAAGGATAAGCGACAACAGTGAAGAACTTGAAGAACCAAATGGGTTAGATAGCCAGCAAACTACGAAACAGACCACAAGACGCTTTCCCTAGTGACATAGAAATCCTAAGAAATTCGGGCAAGGAGCATTGCAGAGCGGTTACTCTGCATAGCGGAAAAACAATAGAGCCCAATGTTATCGAGGTCGAAGATGAGCCCATTGAAGCTCAAGAAAAAAGAATAGGTTCAACCAACTGTTAAAACTCCAATTTTAGAAAAACCAAAATCTGTGAACTCTGACGAGGTAATTCCTAAAGAGGTCAATTATGATAAAGTAACACCTATGTTAGATGCAAAAAAAGTGTGCAGAAGAAGGATTGCCCGATACAAGTTAAGAATCCTCTACGACCTTACCCTCAAAGGCTTCAGAAACAAAAGCAGGAAGTCTAATTTAAGAAGTTTTTAGACATAATTAAGCAACTTCACATCAATATTCCGTTGGTAAAAGATTTTGAACAAATGAAAAATTTTGTGAAATTTATGATGGGCGTCCTATCAAAAAAGAGAAGACTTAGAGATTTTGAAACTGTAGCATTGACAAAGAAGTGCAGTGCATTACTGTAAGACAAGCTACCCCCAAAAATAAAGGATCCGGGAAGCTTTACCATACCATACAACATAGGGGATTCTTACTACGAACGGGCTTTATGTGATTTGGGATCAAGTATCAACTTGATGTCAATGTCTGTGTTTAGGTAACTGAGGATTGGAGAGGTCAGACTAACGGCTGTCACACTGCAATTGGCGGATAGGTCATTGGCAGATCGTGAAGGAAAAACCAAGGACATACTGATACGTGTCTATAAATTTATCTTTCCTACTGACTTCACTGTGTTGGATTTTGAGGCAGATAAAGAAGTTCCTATCATTTTAGGGAGACCATTCTTGGCAACTGGAAGAATGTTGACTGAGGTACAAAAGGGTGAACTTAACATGACGGTTCACGATGACATAGTAACTTTCAATGTCTTCAATGCTATTAAATCACCTGATGAGATTAAAGAATGTTCTATTGTTTCCAAGATGAAATCGCTAGTCCCTCTAGAATTTGAACGCATGTTATTAAGTGATCCGACGAATGGCGATGAAGACAATGAATGTTTGGTTTCGTTAGAAGCAAATTCGAAGGAAATCATTTCCAAATATCGGTTTGGTTTATTAGAATTTTCATCACAATGATTCAAGATACCAAAAGCATCCATTGAAAAGCCACCTGAATTAAAATTAAATGAAGGAAGGAGGAGATTGACCAAATCGTGGGTATTTGATCTAGGAAAATTCAAGTCTCGATGGTTAGAGGCTAGATTTATTTATCCCGATTCCTACAGTCATTGGGTAAACCCTATTGAGCGTAGATTTGAAAAGGATGAAATTACTACTATTACGAATGACAATAATGAGTTGATTTTGACAAAAACGAACACAAGTTGGATGATTAGCACGAAGCTAAACAAGGATACTAGAGCTAAACAAGGACATTAGGAAAGATCATTTCTTGTTTCTTTTCCTTGAACAAATGTTGAAGAGAATTGTATTATTTCTTCTTTCTAGATGGGTATGATTGGCATGACAAATGGCCCTTTGACATCGCCTTAGTTAGTGACAATCCCAATGACATTGAAGGAGTTCTCTTCACTTTCTCTATCATTATTTTATATTTTTAGTCAGTTTTTAAAATTTTTGAATAAAATGGCAGGCTCAGATAAAATTTTCTTTGGATCATTACATCAATTAAAATTCTGTCTATGAGATTGAGACTTAAGCGAGACCATTTGTGACCCCTCCAATATTTCTTGGAAATTTAATTTAATGTAATTTTTCAAAAAATATTTTTCTAAGTAGTCCAAAAAAATTATTTATTTGTTTTGTTAAATAAAGGGTAATTTTTTTTTACCAAAATACTAATTTCATGGAGTTTTTTTCAGTTTACTTTCAGTACAGGTACTTAGGATAAAAAAAGGTGCTACAATTGGGTTTAAAACTCAAGACACTTCTAGGAAGGGAAATATCCAACCCTTTGCCGGACATCCACATCTAAAAGAACCTTATCACTGCACACTTTTGTAGGTACACATACCATTACCGTTGCACAAACTTGTAGCCCTTACCTTGCTCTATCACCACTTGCAAGTAACTGCATAATACATCTCCCTTAACCCCTTAATGTTGCATCCCTTAACTCTCTAAATCACTTCCCCGAACACCTTTATTTGAAGCACCCAACCACCACACCTAAACCATCCTTAAAACCACCACCCCCATCTCTAAACCTTATAGGTGGCTACTCACCCAACTAACAAAAACTAAACCCACCTTTAATATATTTTCTAACTCCGATGCCAAGAGTCCCTTCATCTACCACCATTCCACAAAGTGAACTATATACTATAATGGATATTCTACAACACATGCTATAATGGATATGCTACAACACATGCATTGGCATCAATAGACTTATTGGAGATATGCAAAAAATATATATACGGGATGACTCGATCAGAGATGCATTTAGAAAATATTTCATAACCCGTTTGTTTTTATGCTTGAATTTCCAGACTTTATATTTGAGGCATGGACTCCATTCTCGAGAAAGGAGCAAGATGACTTAAGCACTCCAAAAAAGGACAAGAATAATGAAAAATCAGAGTCGAGTATTGAGATATTTTAAGTTTTTAGTTTTTTATTTTTTTTAAGGATAATTTTGTTTCTTGCATAATAAAACAATAAGTTGAAATCATTAATAAAATTGAACAATTTGCAAAATAAGAAGTGTGATAATAGATATGTACATGTCTAAGATTAGAGTTTTTTTAGGAAAGGCTTGGTATTTAAGCAGTCAAACTTGACTCACCTTATTTTCTTAGGATCCTATCTAGTGTAAAATATCTATTCACTTCTCTATTTTCATTCCTTCTATCTATCGTGTTTAACAATGGGGGCATTGTTCATCTTAAGTATGGGGAACCAAAAATTGAATTGTTCTTTTCAAGAATTCAATTTTCCTATCAAATTGTGATTAAGTTAAATTTTCCTCAAAACTTTAAATTTTTGTTGATTATGATAAACTTTAGTATAAGTAAAGTTCTATTATTTCAATAATTGTTATGTTAGCTGAAGTATGACATAAATGTTAGTCTTAATAAAATATATAAATCAAACCATGAAATTTTCAATTCCTTAGAAAAACTAGCATGCATGGAAGTTTAAGTCTTTAGAATTGATTTAGTAATTTCTTGAGGTGAAATCCTAGGAAGCATGGAATTTTGAAAATGATTTAGGCAGACTTTGTTTGGACCGTTTGAGCCTTTCAAGCTAACCTTAATGAATATTTATCCCTTGAAACCCGACTTCGAGAGTATATGATATGATTTTATTGGAACCTTGCATACATGAGCCATCCATTCTTTAATATTTATCTCTAAATTGTCCCAAACACTAACTCAGTTTATCCAGATTATTCTCTAAAAATAAGTTTGACGGAGAAATATCAAATGCTCAAAATATTGTAGTAAATGTATTAATATCCTCGAGCCTAAAAAAAGAACATATGTACTAAAAAAATAGATGTACAAGGATGCTCAAGTTCAAAAATAGTTGGTGAATTTAAGGGTATCTATTTCGAAGGTCTGATGCAAGCTGAGTCTAGGGTTTTTAACTTAAAGTTATCTATCTTTTACCTACCCCTAGCCAAGCCATGTTACAACCTATTTAAAATACCTATTGATTCAGATTTTTGTGCCGACTACATTAGAGGAGAGAAATTGCTAAACTCAACTCATGAAGGCATAATTAAACTTAGGGATTGCAACTTAATCTTAAATGAGAGAATAAATGTTCATTGGTAAAAATTTAGCATATATTTATTAAGAAAGCATTTAGTTTATTTTTGCTGTCATGATAATAATTGAAAATAATTTGAATACTATGTATGTTTAAGTTGCATAATTTTAGAAATTTTTTTATTAACCATAATTGTACTAAACTCATAATTGTGGGAAGAAATTATTTTTGAAGAAAATTCTCGAAGGTGATTTTCTTAATCTTCATTTACAATTTATGCATTACTTGGGATGAGCAATTAATTAAGTTTGGGAGTGTGGAAACACTAAAATATATAGACTTTTTCAGCACCCTTTGAACATGAATTCATGCAAATTCTAAGTAATTTGTATCGAATTTTATGTCTTTATTATAGAATAATTAAATTGAGATTAAATTGTACTTCATTTTGAATTTTAGTTATTTTTATACAAAATTTACATAATTTGACTAAGTTTTGACAATTTTGCACAAGGGATGAAAAATTAGTTCGAAAATCACCTTGAATGAATCAAGTATCGAGGCACCTTGGGAGCTCAAGATAATGAATTAATAGCCATAGAGGACCCAAATCCATGCTCTTGGACATGTTTGAATGAATTGGTCCAATTGAATTTTATCGGGAAAAATCTAACAACTTGAAGTGAACGAAAAGAGACTGAATTGAGCAACTATGTAATGCCTCAAAATTTTAATTTTGGGTATTGTGAATGTATGACACAAAATATCTATCTGCTTTAGTGGTTATGTGTTCTGGGTGTGTTTGGGAGGTCCCAAGTTCAAGCCAGGACTTGGGCAAATTTTTGGTATTTTTATAAATAAGCCCTATCTCTGGTCAATAGCCTTTTAAGTAAAAGTTAGCAAATAATTAACAGAATGGGCCTGCTGGTCTGGTGGATAAGTGGAGTGTTTGTGTGAAGGAGGTCCTGTGTTCGAATCATGGGGTCTTAGTTTATGCCAATTAGAAGAGGATTTAAGGGCTCGTAATCACCAATCAGAGTCTTAGTTTGTGTGGGAATTACTGTTCATCAGTTGAAGGTAAGG
>CM025144.1:10256459-10267513 GCA_013467495.1 Gossypium gossypioides | reverse complement strand
GCATGAATTAAACGACAAAAACATGTTAGACGACAGTAGTTTGAAAAAAGGCATGTCAAATAACTAGGTTTAAGTTTAAGGTGATTACTGTATCTATAAGGATTGAATGGTTCAATCATTACTAATTATTGTTTCAATTTTAGCACTAAAGATGGGTCCCTGCCCATGACAGATTTCCTTCCCTGAACTTCCGCCATTTCCTTTTACTTTTTCTAGTTTCTTCCAGATATATTCATAGGTGTAAGAATGTTCTGTGACTTTTTTTAAGGTAAACTAAGCTGATTAAATTATCAGTAAAATTATATTTTACCTAAATTTGAATAGTTGTAAAATTGTTATTGAATTATTTAAAATTTTTTATTTAAGTCATTAAATTAATTGAAAGTTTTATTTAAGTTATCGATTGTTAATTCCTTTTAGAAAAGTTCAACTAGTGAACTCCAAGCGACAATTTGATGATTGGTACATTGGATTAATACACATCAATGAATAGAATAACATAACTCAGATCTAATTTGATTTGACAATTAGTGCCAGAGATTGGAGAAGGGGAATGAGAGCTTTCGATTGGTGCAGACAATGAGAATAGAGAATATTATATAGTAGCGGTTTTAACAGCCCGATGACTTAAAAGAAAACTTTCAAATAATTTCATGATCATTTTGTAACATTTTAAAATTGAGTGACTAAGATATAAATTTACTAATTGTGAACTTCAAGAGCCTCCGAATACTGTACTTTGTCGGCAATTATCCATACAATTCTGCTCTTTGAAAGAAAATGTTAGAAGATAATTTACAAAGTTACAATTTAACTTCTAATTAATTGATATCGGATCACTTTCTTTAGTCAAAATGATTACTAGATTGTGCTCATAATACTAAAACTTCAAAACTTATGCTTTGAGTTGACAATTCAAGATTTAATCACTAAGATAACCTTATATAAACACGATTTATTCTAGTTTTAAGGTAAAAAAAATGTACAAGTTGGTACATATGTGTACATTTATCTAGTCTTCATGCCAGTAATTAGAAGATGGTAGAAGGTGGTAAATGATGAGAATGAAAAGTCAACTTTTTTTTGCCTCTAATCTAGATTAGACTGTATTTAGGTGGTTTGGCTTCTTCAAAAACAGTTTATGAAATATTGTCCATCGGACAATCGACCAAGCTCTCAACAATGGTAAATATTCAGCCCTCTCCCCCCGGGTGGAGTTACCCCCATACTCTTCTAAGAATTGGTGTGTTTTAAGAGGTTGTTTGAAGAGGCCTTATTCAAAGAGCTAAGTGCTCATCTTCTATGAGCTATACACGACTTTTGGTTTAGATAAGAAACAAAATTCTAGCATGATCTACGAACAATACTGATCATTATTGGTGTTTGATAAATTGCACGATGAACAATACTTTGAGAACTCCTCTCCTCAAAAGTTGAATAATACTATAAGGCATATTGGATGAACTGACACTTATACTGGATTGGGGCTTTGGGAGTGTTCTAATAAAAACTGACAGTCTTAAAGTTGTTAACGCCATTCAAGGTAGATCATTTATAGATTCCAATTCTACTTTTGTCAGGAGAATTCATTAGCTCTTGGCATCCATAAGGGTATGGAGATTACAACATATTCCTAGAGAAGAAAATTAAGGCATAGATGGACTTGTCAAGATAGTTTAAGACATGAGATCATGAATAAGATTGTTTGAGGAACCCCGTGTATAACACCCCAGTTCTGGCGTATGTAAGGTTTTGGAGTGTGGTCCTAAATTAGTATGTTCGACAGAGTATTATCTGCCCAAGAGTTCTCTTTGGTGTATAGAATGGACATATTCCTAACAGTGTTTAAGTTAAAGGTGGTTTAAAGATAAATCATTATATTGGTTGGAATGAGATAATGGCCAAGTGGAGAGATGACTATGAAACGAGTACTCGCCAAAGGCATAGTGCGCCATGTTATTAGGGTAATTGTGCTAGTTGCATAGTAAGGGTAGTAATTAGGGACCCTCTGGTTAAGGTAACTGGATATTATCTATATTAGATTCTTATTTATATTTGCATTTACAGCTGTAAACCATCAATGAAGATATTTTTTAAAGAGTGTGACACATTTCAAGTTTCCAATGGGGACTTAAGTTATATTTATAGGTATTTAGACTAAAGAAAAGGGGAGTTTTTGGTCTTCTTTCTTCAAAAAGTACTACTAACTGAATCTTAAAGAACTAACAATATTTCTTTCTCCTTTGAGCTAAAATTGAAGATTAGATCTGGAGTACGAGATTAAATCATATCCTAGGTGAGTATTTCAATTATGCATAAGGAATCCCAAAGAGTAAGTCTGTTAATGTTGGTGAACAATAAGGTTAAAGGAAAAATGTATGTGGATGGGTTTTGACGATGTTTCTATGTTCTTTAAGTAGTGATTGCTGCTGATTGCAAGTCAAATGTTCAGATTTGGCATTCAAGCTACTGTAAGTGAGTTTCCAAGTGAGTCTCTGCTATGACTCTTGCATGTATACTGTTCGTATTAAAATATATCTATGAACATGAACAAATTGTAAATTGTAAATCATGAAAAGTACAGAAAGAAGATAACATGTATAAGATTGTAAGAATAAAGTTAGGTCATGAATGATTGATATTAATATAATTATTTAAGTATAATTCGAGAACTAAAGGTAAGAAATTATATGTGATAACTCTCGAAAAGAGTTATAATTCATGCCTTTAGATTGGGTCAATTGTCTATACTTAAGTGAACTTAGTTGTATTTTAGGACATTATTTTAGCATTTTTAGAACATTGTATAAGAAGCTTGGACGGTGCTTAAATGTTATTATTTGTTACTTTTAATTGCATGTGGAAGGGTTGTGTTTGATGACTTGGCAGGCGCGGGATGTGGAGAAACAAATAAATGAGTGGAGGTTTGCCAGGGCAAAAAGTTAGAAAGTTTCCTAACTTGTATGCCATGGAAATTCTGAAAAGATGATCGAGTCAACACTCAACTCATACCAGTCTCAGCCCAACTCTACTTGTACCAGAAAAATAAGCCTAAAAAAAAAGAAAAATATCATGAGATTATGGGCTGATAACCACCTACCCTAAAGGAAGGGATATTAAACCAAAAAGAAAATCTAAAAAAGAGGAGAGGATAATCTTGAACTATTGGATTTATCCTAAGAAAAAAACTTATAAAAATCCAAAGGAGGAAATCCAACAATGGAACAAAGTGTGGAGATCCATAAGCGAACTAGAGGGTAGCGACTGAGTAGAGAAGGAAAAAGGAAGACAAAGGCAGTCCCTCTCAAGGACATTGTGCCGTTGGAGTGTAAATTGGACACGCGAAAGTTGTCTTCCCGTAATTCTTTTGTTATTTCTTAACTATTTTTTTGTGAATTTATTTGATGAAAACGATGTTAAATTATATTTTGGTTTTAAATTTTATTTGCCGACTCATGAGATAAATCTCATAGGGTTGGGATCACTCGATGAAACCTTTATTTTCTTTAATGGTTGAAGCATATATCTGAATTAATTTATTGTTTCATTCAATTGGCTTATTTCTAAATTGTATGCGTGCAATCCCTAGACATAGACGACTGTGCATCATGCCCATAAACTAATTTAATTCTGTAAAGGTTGGATTAGTTGGACCAAAATTGAATGATATGAGTAAGCATTCGACATATACTTGTAGTAGACTCTAGACATAGAACAGTGTTTATACAAAAGGAAATAGTACAGGGTACCGTATTAAAGGCCTATAGACACGGGAAAGGTAACTTAAGGTTTTTGCTTTCGAAAGAAGCAGACCACTTTAGAACTCTTCTAAGAAGTAGATTGATTACGATTTTACCGAAGCATTTCTGACAATAAAAGGTAGATTCTTAGTAATTCCAACCTTCCATATTAACATCGTATTTCCTGTATCCCTTGCCGTAGTATCTTTGTCATCGCATCCTTAGTTGTTTACTTGTTCAGTTACATATTATTCATATAATTATTTTCTTAATTGCCATTACATTTTTACTCTTCCATTGTCATAGCATTTTCAATTATTTATCAGTTGCACATTTTGTTCACATTAATATTCCTTTTGTTTACCACTGCATTCTTATCATTATTTTGCTATAACATTAATCTAACTTTGTTATAATAACTTGACCATTTGTATACCTAATCTGATCTCTATGGAGACAATCTCACTTATCAATTTATTACTTGATCCAACGTGTATACTTGCACAATTTGCATATAAAATTCACACGCGACAAGTTTTTGGCACCGTTGTCGGGGATCAGCAATTTGGTGTAATTTGGTTTGGTTATGTTACTTAATTCCATTAATTTATTTAACTTAGTTATATTTAATTTCTATAGGTTTATTATTAGTACATGAGAAGAGGTATTCCTACTAACAAAGAGTATCCTTTTGACCCAAAGATCGAAAGAACTTTACGAAAAAGGCGAAAAGAATTGAGAAAAATGGCTAGAAATGGGAATAATCCCCGTTTTAATGATAATCGAAATGGTCTCAGTCTCAATGATAATCTAAATGGTTAGGATGTTAATCCTCTTATTCGTCATGTGATAGATGACTGAGACAGACCCATACGAGAGCATGTTGTTCTAATTTTGGATGATTTGAATCTAAGAATAGTCAGGCTACAAATACAATATTAACAATTCGAGCTGAAATCGGTAATTTGTCAGATGTTACAAACAGTAGTACAGTTTAGTGGATTACCTACTGAAGATCTACAACTGCACTTAAGACTTTTCTTGGAAGTCTATGACTCATTCAGGAAATAAGGTGTTCCTGAAGATGCCCTGCGACTTAAACTGTTTCTATATTCTTTAAGAGATCGTGCGAGAGCATGGCTCAATGTTTTGCTATCGGGAATAGTGACATCATGGAATGATCTTTGTTAGAGGTTTTTTCTATAGTATGATCCCTCAAATATGAATGTCAAGCTTAGAAATGACATCACATCTTTTCGGCAATTAGAGGATGAAACATTATATGAAGCTTGGGAACGATTTAAAGAGTTAATTCAGAAATGTTCGATGTATGGATTTCAACATTGAACTCAGATAAAGATATTCTATAATGAGTTGAATGCACATACGAGGATGGTAGTTGACGCTTATGTCAATGGTATTTTTTTAGATAAATCTTACAATGAAGTATATAAGATCTTGGAACGGATTGCCAAAAATGATTATCAATATCCTACCACAAGAGTTTGGATAGGTAAGAAAGCTGTTGGTACCATGAAACTTGATGCAATCACTTTATTGACTGTCTAGGTATCATCTTTAACTAATATGATTAAGACAATGAAGAGATCAACTGCAATTTAGGAGATGAAAGCAATCTAGCTAGCATGTGTTTATTATGGTGAAAACCATGTGTTTGATGAATGCCCATCAAATCTAACATTTGTATCCTACATGGGTAATATTAATTGGAATAATAATCCATATTCCAACACTTATAATCCAGGGTGGAAGCAAAATCCAAACTTTAGTTGGAATAATCACAGTACGGGAAATTTTAACAATACTGCAAGACAAAATGCCATCAGTGTACCACCCGATTATAATCAACCTATGCCAAGGCAAAATGTCCAACAAGGTTAGGTATCATTATGTATTGAAGACTTGTTGAAAGAATATATGGCCAAGAATAATGTTGTGATCCAGAGTCAAGCTGGATCTCTTCGAGCTCTTGAGAATCAAGTGGAGCAAATAGCAAATGCTTTAAATTCGAGACCACAAGGAGCATTGCCAAGTGATACTGAGAATTCGAGATCACAAGGGAAGAAGCAATGCAAAGCTATCACTCTTAGATGTAAAACTCGTTGAATGACGTTTTTCAAGATGTCACGACGGGAGAGGATAACTTGAATAACAACCATGTAAAGATCCCAAAGCCATTTGAAAAGCACATTGTACCTGAAAAGGGTACACAGAGAAATGTTTTAACAAAATCAAATCATGTTGCCAACAAAAATGCCATAGCAAAACAATATCAGCAACCTGAAGGACAACCACCTTTACCTTTTCCTCAGCGATTCTAAAATTCTAAACAGGATATTCAGTTTAAAAGGTTTTTAGATATTTTGAAGCAACTCCATATCAACATAACGTTAGTGGATGCTTTGGAACAGATGCCCAATTGTGTGAAATTTATAAAAGACATACTGTCAAAGAGACGCAGATTGGAAAAGTGTGAGACTGTTGCTCCCACTAAAGGGTGCACAACAGTGTTGATGAATAAACTACCTCCGAAGCTGAAGAATCTAGGGAGTTTCACCATCCTCTGTTCAATTGAAAATCATTATGTTGGTAAGGCATTATGTGATTTAGGAGTAAGAAATAAATCTAATGACTATGTTTATTTTCAGGAAGCTAAAAAATAGGAAAGCAAGATTTACTACGGTGACTTTACAATTAGCTAATCGATCCTACGCCCATCTGGAAGGTAAAATTGAGGACGTGCTGGTAAGAGTAGATAAAATTATCTTTCTTGCTGATTTTCTTATTTTAGAATTTGAAGCTGGCAAAAATGTGTCAATTATTCTTGGAAGACCTTTTTTTGCTACAGGCAGAACTTTAATTGATGTGCAGAAATGTGAACTAACAATGAGGATGAATGACCAGCAGATCATGTTCAATGTTTTTATTGCCATGAAATGTGCTAATGAGAATGAAGAATGTCACGTCATTGACTTGATAAAAATAGTAGTGGAGGAAGAGTTCATGAGATTTTACCACATCAATTCTGATAGTATTAAAGATTCAATTGAGCGGAGACCCTTGTGCACTTTGCTAGAGCAAAATAGACCTTTCAATTTTGATGAACAATGCTTGGTAGCTCATGTATATCTGCATAGAGCTATTAATGTCAATGACATGAAAACGAAGGACACATTTAAAGTTGATGGGCAACGCTTAAAGCACTATAGGGGTGCTCATATAGAGTGAGACAAACAGTTTATTAATCTTCGAGATGTTTAAATTCAACATCTTGAAAATTCTTTTTATTTTTATTTCATTTTTTCGATTTAAATTTCTCCTAATTATTTCATTTCCTTTGGTTAATAAACTACAGAATGAGAAAGGGTTAGTGACGCAGAGCCCACTGAGACGAATCCTGCTAATGAAGAGAATGTACTCAAAGCACCGAAGGAAAAATTAGAGAAAATAGAGCCTGTCAGTATTGAGACTGACTGTGAGGACGAGGAGGAAGCAAATCCCTCAGTTGCTCCACCAATGGACAACAGTGCATTTGTTCCACCTCCTACTGAACTAATGACTGAACAGGATCGTGAGATTGATTGGATTATTGATGAACTCACCAGATTTGATAATGAAGAGGAGGATGTACCACTCAATCATAAAAGGTCAATGCGTTATAAGATGAGTGCACGAAAGACCACTCGCCGCAATTAAAGTACCACCATTCAGTTCCAAGTTTGGGAAGTTTTTTTCCCTTTATTACATCTTATTATGTACATATATATGTTATTGCATTCATGATTAATATCTATACATGCATTGAGGACAATGCATCCTTTAGATTTTGGAGATGTATTGTGCATCTGACTGCATTAGATATTTAGTTGAACATACATATTTTAGTATTTTTGTCCATTTGCCATTCATTTTGCCACAACACACATGACTGCCATGAATTGTTTAGACTATGATGAGTGATGTTTTTGTCTATGATGTTCGATGATGAGCTTAATTCTTTGATAAACTTAGAAAGTTGTGACTATGGATTAAGTGATTTTAGCTTAGGATAGTTTTTTTGTAAATTGATCCCTAAAATTAGGATGTCCTAATTCCAATTATAATTGATCTATAGTAAGTTTTTTTTGATAAACTTAGAAACTCTTGAAGTAATATTCGGTCACATGGCAATACTCAATAATGAATAAAGTGGCAATGTCTAAGAAAATGCCATCAAATACTATAATGTTTAGAATTACCAAGTCAGCACCACTTTGTTTGCTCCATCGTGCTGTTGACTAGAAAGGTGAGTTTAAGTAATAGTGTGTAATAAAGAAAATTAGGGGTCGCGTGTGGTAGTCGTATGCTTGCGAAGAAGATTCTTCAAAAGCATATGGAGTCTTAGTACGCTAGGAGTGGGAGTCAAATCATTCCTTCTCCTTTCGGTTAAAGATTGATTGGTGAGCTCCAATTTTATACTATGAATATGAAAGGAATTTGCAAAATTCCTTTTTCCCACTAGGTTCAATCAAAACAATGAATCTTTCGACAGGCAGGGTTTTTGCCCGAACGGAGTACTATCTATCTAGCTTGTAGTCAAGCAAACAAGTTAGGCCTAAGGAACGGAATAACCAAGAAGGGAAAAGAAAGATTGGAGTACGTTACTCTTATCTTTCCCTGAACGAGGCGAATCCTAGCATAACATAATGAAAACTCATTGATGATTAAAAGATAAAATATAGGGCAAAAGAATATCAGGCTTAGTAAGCAAATTAAATCATGTGTTTCATGTACAATATTATTAATTCATGTTCAACAAATATACAATCAAGTTTATACAAATATGTTACAAGTTAGTAGTTAATAAGAAAATCATTTCATTCATTTCTTATACAAGAATATAAATTCAAGTTGAAGGAATATACAATAATACATTTGAACATAGGATACATAAATTCACATTTTAGTCGACCATGAAAATTGCCCTAGGTGGTAGTTTCGATAAGGGTAATTACTTCAATTATGACATATTGTTCTACATATGCCGCAACGTTTAGGGTCGACCCTCTCATTCATGTCCATGTCATTTTTTAACCGAGTGACATTCGGATGACCTCTAAGCTTCATATGTAGCCCAAAGTTTTGGACCAAATCGAAAGTTGACAAAGGAACTTCTTATGTCGACAAATCCCGTATTATTGGGAACTTATTTCCTCAAATACGCAATGTGCATTCCAGTGTGTACACTTTATCGATATATTATTCGACATAGATGGAGGCATTAACACATGTTGCAATGACGTGCATATACGAGTATTAAAGTGTCTGGACTTCCTACAATCGCACTGCCTATTTCGGAGATCAACTCCATAGGTTTTAAGCAGGATACCCAATTGACGACCGACAGTCTCTATCACTTGAAAAGTTTCCAAATGTCAATAATATAATTCTATGTTCATCGTCCTCGCTCTCTAGTCGTTGAACTCCATCGTATTCCTAGCCTTCTTTAAATACACATATCCCGCATTCATCTTATTTACTTGTTTTAGCTTTATTCTTCGCACCAATATTGCCAACCACTTTTTAGTCAACCAACACCTTCATACTATACCACTTGATAGTAGCTATGCAATCGTCTTTGCTTGAAAATCTTTAGCCTATGAATAACTCTTCTGATTCGGAATCTGCCAACATCATGTGAGCAGGTATTATGTCCGGGGTACTCGAGGAACTTAGAACCATGCTTCGCATCAAGATTGACGATCGGCATGTAGGCCCTAAGATCATTACGTATGGTAATACCATGACTCGAGTTTCAGACAAAAAAGGTGTAATCATTTTCATCATCTGCGCCTTCATTGTCGATATCATTCGGGATATCGTCTACATTAGGGCCACTAAAATCTTCACCTTCGTGATTAAAATGATAATTTTTATTGAATCAATCTTTATCATGTGCATCGGTCTCAATAACGACTAGATGTATCTGTAAAACAACATGGTGTAAATTTTAGGGCCATGTCGATGTGGCTCCACCACTGTACTGGTCTGAACATCTAATGTTGAGATCGATGTCAAAATTGCGCACGGATGACCTCTTATCTACAGACACTTTGGGAACCTCTGTACATGGGTCTTTAACTTCATATTATTGACTTAACGGAGTTATATCTTCAATGAGCTTCGCATCAACCAACTTAACAAATAATTGAATTGGTTCAGTATTCACCATTTTTGGAGGGCAAAATAGTACGACCATTGTCTCGAAGTCGTCATCATCTAAAAGTTCATACTGGTAAATTTGATAGGATTTGATGAAACTAGAAATTTGTAGAATAGTTCTGGCATCCTCTTTCCACAACGCCGGGAAATTTTTTCACTAATTTTTTCTTTCATATCATCGACAGACACATTCCTATCGAACCTCATTCCTATTTTCTTTCAAGTTTCAAAAATACAACCAACGGTTGTTTCTAAAATAAAACCATCGAAATAAACAGCTGCAAATAATTAGTTCTACATTTTTTTTCCGAAGCTATTTAAAAATACTTCTGCTTTTCTCAAAAAACTTTAAAAAAATATTTTTTTTCTTTTCTTCTCTCAACTAAAAAATCTTCTCTAAACTCATTTCTAAACAAACCTTATGTAACATTCTAGATTTTAGGGTTAGAAGTTTTGAGGTTCGTGGTTAGAATTAGTGAGTAGCTTGAGCAATTGGGTTTATTGTTATGATTTAATGTCAGAATGAGGTTGCTGGTTCGGTGGTTGGATGTGTTAGTTTACCTCTAGGTTTTGGGTTCGGTTCCTCATGTGTGTTTTGGGGAATTATTTTTATTATATTTTAAATTGGTTTTAAGTTTTAAATTTTTATTGTGTTTTGCTTTTATTTCAAAACTCAACAATTTCATATTTTTCCCAATTTTGGCATGTTCTCCTTCTCTTTCGTCTCTTTCTTTCTATTTTCTCTCACATTGGTTCCTTCTTCGATTTTCTATTTCAATTTGGTCGATTTTTATTCTTCTTCTTCTTGTGCCTTATCTTTTTGTTTTTCGGGTGTCCAAGCGCTTTTATTAGAGGAGTTGTTTGCTTAATTGTTAGGTGTGGAATTGGGTAAGTATGAGCATTTATTTGTTATGTATTCTCTAATTTTTAGATTAGTTGCTTAGATGGTTCGTTAGAACCGATTTGGGTGATTGCTTAAGGTTTTATGTTGATTAATGAGGTTTTTAGAATTGGTAGATTTGAGGTATCGATCATTTTGGGCATTTTAAATTGCGTATTTAGGTGTGTGTGTGTGTGTGTGTGTGTGTGTGT
>CM025144.1:10246195-10256359 GCA_013467495.1 Gossypium gossypioides | reverse complement strand
TAACCCAAATTAAATTGGATATAAATTAAAATTAATTATATTATGAATTAATACATATAATTTTGGACCTTCTTAAGCTGAAATTTAATTCACCTTGATACTTCAAATTGCTTCTCAGTTTTGTGCTTCTAGTAGTGTCTGCCGAGCCATATTTCGCCCTTTGTGCAAATCTGTCGAAAATAACCAAAATTCATCAAAATTAATTATAAAATTAACTAAAATTCAACATGTTCATATTTTAATTGCACTTTAATTATTTTGTAAAAATTAATTTTTTTTCGATAAGAATTTTATCGAAACTGTATGATTTTAAGTTAAAAAGGGCATGTAAAAATGTGTAAATTTCCATGTTTCCAATCACATAAGGCTTTTCCGCCTGTAACGTACTGAGGATTAGGACAGGTATGGATTTTAAGAATAGTAAGCATCAGATAGCTTCAAGCACGAAAATAGTTTGGCACATCATATTGTCCCCTATTCTCCCCCTTAGTAACCCTTTCCCGCTCACAGCCTTATGTCTTCTTCTCTCACCTTCCTTATTTCTCCATATAGGAAGTCATAGCCTAATATAAAAATCATGATTAGCTCATGAGTTTTTGTGCACTAATGAATGAGCTTTTCTAATTTTGTGAATTTGTCATGATTTTTTTCTTTTTCAATACATTTCACTCACAAAATCTTTTACTTTTCAAGTACTTTTTCTACTCGTTTTGATTTTTTTATTGATTTTTTTATTTTATTGCACATATTGACTAACCTATAATTGCTATATCAAACTGATCCCTCCTATTTAATTCTATTTTTACAAAATCTACCATAATGAATCTACTTAAACCTTAATACGTATGGCCAGACGCTTATAGTCGTGCAATTCAGGACCAACGAAAAAGGATAAGTACAATTTTATATTTTGGCTCGAGTTTTATATAAAGGTTCATCAAGAAGTGTTTTCTGGCCCAAAAATAGGTAATAAAGATAAATAAAAGGGTTAACTTTTTGGCTCTGGGTATATTCCAAACAATGTCTTAGGTTATCCCTAGGTTCCACAATATTCACAACTCTAATAAACTAAACAACCACAAATTCAAAAATTTATCATTCATACTAGCATGTTCGTTTCCTTGTATTCTCTATATCATTTGGTACATTCAATTGCTTTAATGTCTATTTACAATGTAATATATAGAACTTTAATAGTCTAATAATAGAAAATTTAAAATCACTTGTCTTTATGCCAAATTTATTGTAAATGCAATCAACATATGTGCATGCTCTTAACCAATCACTTGTATTTCTACAAGCTCAAGCACACAGAATGACAAGAAAAATCAAAGAAAAGCATAAAAAATTAAAACAAAATTTCTGTCAACCCACACTTTAGATAACATATTGTCCTTAATGTGTAGCCCCTAAAAAGATAAGGAAAGAAGTTACTCGATTGATTGTGATCGTTCCACAGACTATTGGTGGGTGCTTCCTCCATTGCTCATTGAAAATTCTAAATGTTGTGTCTCCTTCATATGGGGTTCCTACATAGAATATTAAAATAAGACACAAAACTACCAGTAATCTACTATTAACCCTACTCCTAAAAGAAAAATCCAATTAAAATCATCCAAAGATTAATACAATCTTTAAAAAAAAAATTTAAGAGTCCAGTCATCCTCCTCAAAATCCATTTCATCATCTCTTTCCTCTTCTCTTTCACGTGCCTCTTTCTCCTACTCAAGATGCATCGGCCCAAACATATATGGCGTGTAATTAGGTACCCTAATATTGTTCTTTCATGCAAAATCCTGAAAGATTAGGCCTGATTCCTGCATCCACTGTATCATCCAATCCAACTTTGGATGACTCATCTCTCCAACTTCTTGTTGAGCAGTTGATTTTGCTTTCCTTTGAGACGAAGTCGGGGCAGTTGCCACCTCTTATTGGCATTTGTTCCTCTCATTTATCTACTTTTCTCGAAGTTCAATGTATTGTGTGAACAGAGTGTCGCCGATGATGTTTCAAGATGGCTTCATTGATTGTTATGTGGATACCATCAGAACACCTACTTTTTTTGCATAAAGTCGTCACCAAATGGAGGAAGAAAACAACCACCTTTTGGCCACTAATGCATCTCTTCATATTTTGGTAGATCCATTTCCTGATGCATATTTGTTTTTTCTACAGAATAGCATAAAGCAAAATCACTCGGAAAGTATTGACATTAGACACGTTTAAACCGGGAACAACTCGTGTGCATAAAAATTGAATCCACATTTTAGCTTTAGGAAACATTATAGCTTGATGAAGGGAGGGTGGGATATTGGTACCTGGGCGATATTTCCATTCACCCCTTCTTTCTTTTAAAAAGTTTTTAATGTTATCGATATCTATATCTCAAAAATACTCTAAGTCAGTTTCATCAATAAAATCTTTTTCATAATATAGGGCATTATAAAAGTCACAAATAATTCAAGGGGTTATTCGCACTTCTTTCCCTCGTACAGCTACCGCTTCCCACATATGACCTTCAGTAATTCTAGACTCTTTGTCTCGTAAAGATGCATAAAACTCTTGAACAATAAGGGCCACATCAATGTCTTTTGGGATTGTCCAAAAATGTTCTCACCTATGATATCTAACTAAAGGCTATATTTCCTTGTAGATAATCATCGACATATCAAATCCCCTCTCTTGAATGAAGGTTTTTTCCTTGAGGCTCTACAAAATATTTTTCAACATTCGGGTATGAAAAATTAGAGGGGTTCGAAACTGTCGATGATTTCGGTTAATTAGTTTTTTCGAACCTTCCTAAGAGGTATGGTTTTCTTAAATTACAAACTAATGAAATATCAAGCAATTAATTTCAATAGAACAATAAAAAGTGAAGTTAGGAACTCTTAACCTTTTTTAAGTCATGGAATTCTTCGTAATGTTCGTTTGTTGTTCTTCCTATAGGTGTTTCCCGTCCTTTCTCTACACCGAATAAGATTGAAAGAAGAAATATTTATAATAAACTAAGAATGAGAAGTAAAAAGTGAATTTTAGGGTTTTAAATGAAAAAGGGTTTTAAGTTTGAGAGAGTTTTGAAGGAGATTAGTATATTAAGAAAAGTTTAGAATGGAAGATTATAGTGTTTTTAGGTTACAAATTATTGTTTTAATGTTAAAAATTGGGTATAATAGAGGATTAGTCCTTCGGGTTGTGCAACTGGGTCGGGTGATAACTCTTGAAAAGAGTTATAATTCATGCCTTTAGACTGGGTCAATTGTCTGTCCTTAAGTGAACTTAGTTGCATTTTAGTATATTATTTTAGCATTTTTAGAACATTGCATAAGAAGCTTGGACGGTGCTTAATTGTTATTATTTGTTACTTTTAATTGCATGTGGAAGGGTTATGTTTGATGGTTTGACAAATGCCTGATGTGGAGGAAGAAATAAAGGAGTGAAGGTTTGCAAGGGGAAAAGGTTGGACAATTTGCCAACTTGTATGCCGTGGCAATTCCAAGAAGATGACCGAGTCAACAATCATTGCATACCAGTCTCAGCCCAACTCTACTTATACCAGAAAAATCAGCCTTAAAAAGAGGAAAAAGATCATGAGATCATGGGCTAATAACCACCTACCCTACAGGAAGGGATTTTAAACTAAAAATAAAATTTAAAAATAGGAGAAGATATCTTTGGTTGTTGAATTTTCCATACGAAAGAATCTTACAAAAAGCCAAAAGAGGAAACCCAAATGGACGAACAAGTGTGGAGATCCATAGGCGAACTAGAGGGTAGTGGCTGAGTAAAGAAGGAAAGAGGAAGACGAAAGCAGTCCCTCTCAGCCATCACAAGACACTATGCCGCTAAAGTGTGAACCGGACATGTTAAAGTTGTCTTCCCGACATTCTTTTATTATTTCTTAATATGTTCCTCCGTGAATTGATTTGATTGAAATGATGTTGAATGATATTTTGGTTTTGAATTTTATTTGCCAACCCATGACCTAAATCTCATAAGGTTGGGATTACTTGATGAAACCTTTATTTTCTTTAAAGGTTGAAGCATAGATTTGAATTAATTTACTATTTCATTCAATTTTTTTCTAAATTGTATGTGTGAAATCCTTAAACATAGACGACTGTGCAACATGCCAATAAATTAATTTAATTCTAAAAAGGTTGGATTAGTTGGACCGAAATTGAATGATATGAGCAAGTACTCAATAGATACTTGTAATAAACTCTAAAAATAAAGCAACGTTCATAAAGAAGGAAATAGTTGAAGGTACTGTATTAAATTCCTATAGACACAGGCAAGGTAACTTAAGGTTTCTGCTCTTGAAAGAAGCAGATCACTTTAGAACTCTTCTGAGCAGTCGATTGAGTATGACTTTGCTAAGGCATTATTGATAGAAGGGGTAGATTCTTAGTAATCCCAACCTTCCATATCAACATCGTATATCCCTTATCCCTTCCCATAGTATCTTTGTCATCACATCCTTAGTTGTTTACTTGTTCAGTTACATATTATTCATATAATCATTTTCGTAATTGCCATTTCATTATTACTCTTGCATTGCCATAGCATTTTCAATTATTCATTAGTTACACATTTTGTTCACATTAATATTCCTTTTGTTTACCACTGCATTCTTATCATTATTTTGCTATAACATTATCTAACTTTATTATAATAACTTGACCATTTGTATACCTAATAGAATTCCTGTGGAGACGATCTCACTTATCACTTTATTACTTGATCCGATGTGTATACTTGCACAATTCGTATATCATATTCACATGCGATAAGTTTTTGACATCGTTGTCGGGGATCGGTAATTTGGTGTAATTTGGTTTTGTTATTTTACTTAATTATATTAGTTTTATTTAACTTAGTTTAATTTAATGTCTACAGTTTTGCCAACAGTGTATGAGAAAGGCACTCTTACTGACAAAAAGTATCCTTTTGACCCAGAGATTGAGAGAACTTTGTGAAGAAGGCGTAAAGAACTGTGAAAAATGGCTAGAAACGAGAATGATCTTGGTCTCAATGATAATCCAAATGGTCCTGGTCTGAATGACCCTTTAAATCCAATTGGTCAAGATGTTAATCCTCTTATTCATCAGGTGATAGATGACTGAGACAAACCCATTCGGGATATGTTGTTCCAATTTTGGATGATTTGAATCCAATGATAGTGAGACCACAAATACAAGCTCAGGAATTTGAACTGAAATCGATAATATTTCAGATGTTACAAACAGTAGGACAATTTAGTGGATTACCTACTGAAGATTCGAGATTGCACTTAAAACCTTTCCTAGAAGTTTGTGACTCGTTCAAGCAACAGGGTGTTCCTGAAGACACCCTGCGACTTAATTTTTTTCCATATTCATTTACAGATCATGCTAGAACATGGCTTAATGCTTTACCGTCAAGAACAATGGCATCATGGAATTATCTTTGCCAAAGATTTTTGCTACAGTATAATCCACCAAACATGAATTCCAAGCTTGGAAATGACATCACATCGTTTCAACAATCAGAGGATGAAACACTATATGATGCTTGGGAACGATTTAAAAAGTTAATTTAGAAATGCTTGATGCCTGGATTTCAGCATTAGACTCAGGTGGAGATATTCTATAATGGGTTGGATGTGCATACAAGGATGGTAGTTGATGCTTCTGCCAATGGTACTTTGTTGGATAAATCTAACAATGAAGCATATGAGATTTTGGAAAAGATTACCAACAATGATTATCAGTATCTGACCACGTGAGTTGGAATAGGCAAGAGAGCAGTTGGCACTATGGAACTTGATGTAATCACTTCATTGACGTCCCCGGTATCATCTTTAACTAATATGATTAAAACAATGTATAGGCCAACTACAGTTCAGGAGATGAAAGCAGTCTAGCTATCGTGTGTTTATTGTGGTGGAAACCATGCATTTGATGAATGTCCATCAAAACCAGCATCTGTGTAATACATGGGTAATTTTAACCGAAAAAATAACCCATATTCCAACACCTACAATTCAAGGTGGAAGCAACATCCAAACTTTAGTTAGAATAATCAAGGTGCAGGGAATTTTAACAAAACTGCAAGACAGAATGTCATCAGTGCACTACCTGGTTATAATTAACCTATGTCCAGGCAAAATGTCCAACAAGGTCAGGCATCATCATCTATTGAAGACTTGTTGAAAGAATATATGGCCAAGAATGATGTCGTAATTAAGAGTCAAGCTGTTTCCCTCCGAGCTCTTGAGAATCAAGTGGGGCAGATAGCAAAGCTTTAAATTCGAGGCCATAGGGAGCTTTGCCAAGTGATACTAATAATTCGAGATCACAAGGGAAAGAGCAGTGCAAGGCCGTCACTCTTAGAAGTGGAACTTAGTTGAATGACGTTGTTTAAGATGCCACGGCAGGAGAGGATAACTCGAATAACAACCATGTAAAGATCCCAAAGCCATCTAAAGAGCACATTGAACCCGAAAAAGGTAAACAACAGAATGTTGCAGTAGAATCAAATCGTGTTGCCAACAAGAATGCCAAAGCAAAACAATATCAGCAACCTAAAAGAAGACCACTTCTACCTTTTTCTCAATGATTCCATAACTCTAAACAGGATGTTCAATTCAAAAGATTTTTGGAGGTATTAAAGCAACTCCATAACAACATACCGCTAGTAGAAGCTTTGGAGCAAATGCCAAATTATATAAAATTTATGAAAGATATACTGTCGAAGAAGCACAGATTGGGAAAATTTGAAATTATTGCTCTCACTAAAGGGTGCACAACAATGTTGATGAATAAATTACCTCTAATGTTTAAGGATCTAAGGAGTTTCACTATCCAATGTTTAATTGGAAATCATTATGTTGGTAAGGCCTTATGTGATTTAGGAGCAAGAATAAATCTAATGCCTCTGTCTATTTTCAGGAAGTTGGGAATCATAAAGGCAAGACCCACAACAATCATGCTGTAGCTAGCTGATCGGTCTTACGCACATTCGGAACGTAGAAAAGCTTATTTTTCCAGCCAATTTCATGATTTTAGAATGTCAAGCTGACAAAGATGTACCAGTTATTCTTGGAAGACCTTTTCTTGCTATAGGTAGAACTTTAATCGATGTGCAGTAATGTGAACTGACCATGAGGATGAATGATCAGCAGGTCATGTTCAATGTATTTAATGCGCTGAAATGTGCTGATGAGAATGAAGAATGTCGTGTCATTGACTTGATAGGAGCAACAGTGGAGGAAGAGTTCACGAGATTTTGCCACAACAATTCTGATAGTGGTGAAGATCCATTTGAGCAGAGACCCTTGTGCATTTTGCTAGAGCAGAATAGACTTTTTAATTTTGATGAACAATTCTTGGTAGCTCATGTATATCCGTATGGAGCTATTGATGTCAAGGACATGAAAATGGGGACACATTTAAAGTTAATAGACAACGCTTGAAGCACTACTAAGGTACTCATGTAGAGCGAGACAAACAGTCTATTGATCTTCGAGATGTTTAACTTCAACATCTTAAAATTTTATTTTATTTTTTCTCGATTTAAATATCTCATAGTTATTTCATTTCCTTTATTTAATAAACTGAAGGAGGAGAAAGGGTCGATGACGCAAAGTCCGTTGAGGCGAATCCTATAAATGAAGAGAATGCACCCAAAGCACTAGATGAAGAACCAGAGAAAACAAAGTTTGCCAACATTGAGACTGACAGTATAGACGAAGAGGAAGCAAATCCCTCAATTGCACCAACAGTGGACAACACTGCGGCTGTTCCACCTCCTTCTACTGATCCGAAGACTAAACAAGATCGTGAGATTGATCTGATTATTGATGAATTCACCATATTTTATAATGAAGAGGAGGATGTACCACTCAATTTACTTAAAAGGCTGAAGCATTATAAGATGAGTGCACGAAAAACCACTTGCCTCAATCAAAGTACCACCATTCAGTTCCAAGCTTAGGAAGTTTTTCTCCCTTTATTACATCTCATTATGTACATGTATATGTTCTTGCATTCGCGATTCATATCTGTACATGCATTAAGGACAATGCATCCCTTAGGTTTGGGGGTGTATTTACATCTAAACTGTATTAGATATTTAGTTGAGCATGTTGTTTTAGTATTTTTGTTCATTTGTCATTCATTTTGTCGTGGTACACATGACTGCCAGGAATTGTTTAGATAGTGATGAGTGTATTTTTGTCTGTGATGTTCGATGAGGAGCTTAATTCTTCAATAAACTTAGAAAGTTGTGACAGTGGATTAGGTGGTTTTAGCTTAGGACAGTTTGCTTGTAAATTGATCCCTAAAATTAAGATGTCCTAATTCTAATTGCAATTGATCTATAGTAAGTTTCTTTTGTTAAACTTAGAGACTCTTGAAGTTATATTCGGTAACATGGAAATACTCAATAATTAAAAAAGTGGCAATGTTTAAGAAAATTTAAGGAAAAAATAATCTAAAAACTTTCATAAATACTCTAATGCTTAGAACTATTGAGCAGGTCAGCATCATTTTGTTTGCTCCATTGTGTTGTTGATTAGAAAAGCAAGTTTAAGTAAGAGTGTGTAAAAAAAAAATTAGTATAGGGGCACTCCACTGTATTAATAGACTGAGTAGCTAAGGAGGTAGTTGTTTGCTCCATCCATATTTTTAGTCAAAAGCCTTAACTTCATGAGTGAGTATTCAAATCGTGGCATGATTGAGTATTCAGTAATATAGTATATGCTCGATTATAATTGTCAAGTCAAAGAATCATGTGACGAGTTGAATCCCCTAGTAAAAAAAGAGAAGAAAAAAAGCATAATAAATGGATATGTATGTATTTGAGTATGTATAAAGCTAGATGAAAAAAAAGAAGGAAAACTGATTTAGTTAAAAGATGAACTGAATAAATTAGGAGGTACTTGCTACAGTGAAAATTGCATGAATACTTAGGATTTTTCTTTCTTTTAAGGTAATATTTTCTGCACTGCCTTTGCTAAATAAGCTTATGATACTTGATCAAATTTTTAGACATAGAAGATTGCTGAGAACTAAAGTACAAGATGCTCATTAAATGGTCTAATAGTGCAAAGGTGATTATGTTGCTATGGTAATTCTTACGTTCATGCCTTGATGCATATCTTGCTTGAGGACAAGAAATAACTCAAGTTTGGGGTTTGATAACTCTTGAAAAGAGTTATAACTCATGCCTTTAGATTGGGTCAATTGTCTGTACTTAAGTGAACTTAGTTGCATCTTAGGATATTATTTTAGCATTTTTAGAACATTGCATAAGAAGCTTGGATGATGCTTAAATGTTATTATTTGTTACTTTTAATTGCGTATGGAAGGGTTGTGTTTGGTGGTTTGGCAAGTGCAGGATGTGGAGGAAGAAATAAATGAGTGAAGGTTTGCCAAGGCAAAAGGTTGGACAATTTGCCAACTTGTATGCCGTGGCAATTCTAGGAAGATGACCGAGTCAACAGTCAACGCATACCAGCTTCAGCCCAACTCTACTTGTACCAGAAAAACTAGCCTAAAAAAGAGGAAAAATATCATAAGATCATGGGCTAATAACCACCTACCCTAAAGGAAGGGATTTTAAACCAAAAAGAAAATCATAAAAATAGGAGCAGATATATTTGGTTGTTGGATTTTCCATACGGAAAAAGCTTATAAAAAGCCAAAAGAGGAAACTCAAATAGACGAACAAGTGTAGAGATCAATAGGCAAACTAGAGGGTAACAGCTGAGCATGGAAGAAAAAAGGAAGACAAAGATAGTCCCTCTCAGCCATCACAGGACACTGTGCCACTAAAGTGTGAACTACACATGCGAAAGTTGTCTTCTCGACATTCTTCTGTTATTTTTTAATCTGTTCCTCCGTGAATTAATTTGATTGAAACGATGTTGAATGATATTTTGGTTTTAAATTTTATTTGCCAACCCATGAGCTAAATCTCATAGGGCTGAGATTACTTGATGAAACCTTTATTTTCTTTAATGATTGAAGCATAGATCTTAATTAATTTACTATTTCATTCAATTGTTTTCTTTCTAAATTGTATGTGTGCAATCCCTAGACATAGACGACTATGCAACATGCCCATAAACTAATTTAATTCTGAAAAGGTTGGATTAGTTTGACCGAAATTGAATGATATGAG
>CM025144.1:10235135-10246095 GCA_013467495.1 Gossypium gossypioides | reverse complement strand
TTCACCAAAGTGTTTTAAATAGCATTCATAAATAATTCTTTTCACAGTCCCTGTGGGTACAATAACTCGGCATTTACTTGTCACTTTATTACTTATTGCGATTGTGTACACTTACACATTTTCGTCGTTCCACATATAAAACTTTATAAGGTTCCATTTTACTGCTTGATTAATAGTTGTTGTTGATAACTCTTCAAAAGAGTTATATTTCATGCCTTTAGACTTAGCTAATTGCCTATACTTAAGTAAATTTAGTTTCAATTTAGGACATTTCATTCGTAATTTTCATTGCGTTACATTAAAAAGATTGGACAGTGCTTAAATGTTATTGTATGTTACTTTTACGTGTTTGCGAGAAGGATTTGTTTGGTAGTAATTGTCAGGTGTAGGATGCAGAGAAAGAAATAAAAGAATGAAGGTTTGTCGTGGCAAAAGGTTGAATAGTTTGCCAACACGAATGTCATGGCAATTCCAGGAAGACCAAGTCAAAACTCAATGCATAACAATTTTAGCCCAACTCTACTTGTACCAGAAAATCTACCTAAAAAAAGAGGAAAAAAGACCATGTGATCAAGGGTTGATAACCACATACCCTAAATGAAGGGATTTTAAACCAAAAAGAAAATCTAGAAAAGAGGAGAAGATATCTTGGGTTGTTGGATTTACCCTACAGAAAAATCTTATAAAAAGCCAAAAGGAGGAAACCCTTAATGGCGAACAAAGGTAGAGATCCATAGGTGAAACTAGAGGGTAGTAGTTGAGTAGAGACAGAAAAAGGAAGACAAAGGTAGTCCCTCTCAGCCACCACAGGACACTTAAAGTGTGAACTGGACACGCGAAAGCTATCTTCCCATCGTTCTTTCGATATTTCTTAATTATTTCTTCGTGAATTGATTTGATGAAAATGACGTTGAATGATATCTTGGTTTTGAATTATATTTGCCCTATGATCTAAATCTCATAAGGTTGAGATGACATGATGAAACCTTTATTTTCTTTAATGGTTGAAGCAAAGATCTGAATTAATTTATTGTTTCATTCAAATTTTTTTATTTCTAAATTGTATGTGTGCAATCCTTAGACATAGATGACTATGCAACATGCTCGTAAACTAATTTAATTTGGAAAAGGTTGGATTAGTTAGACTGAAATTGAATGATATGAGCAAGTACTCGACAGATACTTGTAGTAGACTCTAGACATAGAGTAGCATTCATAAAGAAGGAAACAATGCAGGGTACCATATTAAAGGCTTATTTACACGGGGAAGGTAACTTGAGGTTTTTGCTCTCGAAAAAAGCAGACCACTTTAGAACTCTTTTGAACAGTAGATTGATTACGATTTTGCCGAGGCATTTCTAACAGCAAGGGTAGATTCTTAGTAATTTCAACCTTCTATACTAACATTGTATATCCTTTATCCCTTGCCGTAGTACCTTTGCCATCACATCCTTAGTTGTTTATTTGTTCTGTTACATATTATTCATATAATTATTTTCGAATTTGCCATTGTATTTTTACTCTTGCATTGCCATAAGATTTTTAATTATTCATCAGTTACACATTTTGTTCACATTAATACTACTTTTGTTTACCACTACATTCTTATCATTATTTTGCTATAACATTAATCTAACTTTATTAGAATAAGTTGACCATTTGTATACGTAATCAGATCCCTATGGAGACGGTCTCACTTATCATTTTATTACTTGATCCGACATGAATACTTGCGCAATTCGCATATCATATTCACACGCGACAAGTTGTTTCCACTATTGCTAGGGATCGACAATTTAGTGAAATTTAGTTTCGTTATTTTACTTAGTTCCACTAGTTTTATTTAACTTTGTTGTATTTAATTTTTACAGGTTTTCTATCAGTGTATGACAAGAGGCATTCCTACTAATGCAAAATATCCTCTTGACCTAGAGATCAAAATAACTTTGTGACGAAGGAAAAAAGAACTGCGAAATATGGCTAGGGAGGGAAATGACCCTAGTCTTAATGATAACCCAATTGGTCACAATGATAATCCTCCCATTGGTCGAGATGTTAATCCTCCGATAGATCGTGTGATAGATGACTGAGATATGCCAATTCGAGAGCATATTGTACCAATTTTGGATGATTTGAATCTAGGAATAGTCAGGCCACACATTCATGCTCAGTATTTTGAGTTGAAACTAATAATGTTTCAGATGTTGCAAACGGTAGGACAATTTAATGGATTGCCTACTGAAGATCCACGACTGCACTTAAGACATTTCTTGGAAGTCTGTGACTCATTTAGGAAACAGGGTGTTCATAAAAACGCCCTGCGACTTAAAATTTTTCCATATTCATTAAAAGATTGTGTGAAAGCATGGATGAATGCTTTGCCATCGGGAACAGTGGCATCATTGAATGATCATTGCCGGAGGTTTTTGCTATGGTATAATCCCCCAAATATGAATGTCAAGCTTAGAAATGACATCACATATTTTCATCAATGAAAGGATGAAACACTATATGAAGCTTGGGAATGATTTAAGGAATTACTTTGGAAATGTCCGATGCAAGATTTCCAGCACTAGACACAGATGGAGATATTTTATAATGGGTTGAATGCACATAAGAGGATGGTAGTTGATGCCTCCGCCAATGGTACCTTGTTGGGTAAATCTTAAAATGAAACATATGAGATTTTGGAAAAGGTTGTCAACAATGATTATCAATATTCAACAACAACAGTTTGGACGGGTAAGAAAGTTGTTGGCACCATGGAGCTCGATGCAATCACTTCATTGACAACCCAGGTATCATATTTAACTAATATGATCAGAACAATGAAAAGACCCACTATAGCCCAGGAAATGAAATCAGCCGAACTATCGTGCAGTTATTATGGTGAAGACCATGTGCTTGATGAATGCCCATCAAACCCATCATTTGTGTGCTAAATGGGTAATTTTAATTGGAATAGTAATCACTATTCCAACACCTATAATTCAGGGTAGAAGCAGCATCCAAATTTTAGTTGGAATAATCAAGGTGTGGGGAATTTAAATAGTGTTGTAAGACAGATGGCAATAGTGCACCGTGTGGTTATAATCATCCTATGTTGAGACAAAATGTTCAACAGGGACAATTACTGTCTTCTACCTCTATTGTAGCCTTGTTGAAAGAATATATGGCCTAGTGTCGTAATTCAGTTCCGAGCTTGGGAAGTTTTTCTCCCTTTATTTCATTTCATTATGTACATATATATGTTATTGCATTCATGATTCATATTTGTACATGCATTGAGGACAATGCATCCCTTAGGTTTGGGGGTGTATTGTGCATCTAAACTGCATTTGATATTTAGTTGAGCATGTTGTTTTAGTATTTTTGTTAATTTTTCATTTAGTTTTCCATGGCACACATGACTGCCTGGAATTGTTTAGACTGTGATGAGTGTGTTTTTGTCTGTGATGTTTGATAAGGAGCTTAATTCTTCACTAAACTTAGAAAGTTGTGACAGTAGATTAGGTGATTTTTATCTTCGATAGCTTGCTTGTAAATTGATCACTAAAATTAGGATGTCCTAATTCCGATTACAATTGGTCTATAGTAAGTTACTTTTGATAAACTTAGAGATTCTTGAAGCTAAATTCAGTACAATAGAAATACTCAACAATAAATAAAATGGCAATATTTAAGTAAATTTAAGGAAAAAATAATCTAAAAAATGTCATAAATATTCCAATGCTTTGAACTGCTGAGTAGGTCAGCAACATTTTGTTTGCTCCATTACGTTGTTGATTAGAAAAGTAAGTTTGAGTAAGAGTGTGTAAATAATAATTAGTGTAGGGGCACTCCACTGTAGTAAGAGACTGAGTAGCTAAGGCGGTAGTTGTTTGCTCCATCCATCTTTTTAGTCAAAAGCCTTAGCTTTATGAGTGAGTATTCAAATTGTGACATGATTTAGTATTCAACAATTTAGTGTATACTTCATTTTAACTGTTGAGTCAAAGAATCATGTGACGAGTTGAATCCCTTAGTAATAAATAAATAGGCATGATAAATGGATATGTAAGTATTTGAGTATGTATAAGGCTAGAAAAAAAAAAAGAGACAGAAAACTGAGTTAGTTAAAAGATGAACTAAGTAAATTAGGAGGTACTTGCTATAGTGAAAGTTGCATGAGTACTTACGATTTTTCTTTCTTTTAGGGAAAAATTTTCTACACTGCCTTTGCTAAATAAGCTTATGAAACTTGATCAAATTTTTAGACACAGAAAATTACTAAGAATTGAAGTACAAAATGCTCTTTAAATGGTCTAACAGTCCAAAGGTATTTATGTCGCTATGGCAAATCTTATATTCATGGATTCAGGCATATTTTGCTTGAGGACAAGCAATAACTCAGGTTTGGTGGTGTGATAACTCTTGAAAAGAGTTATATTTCATGCCTTTAGACCTAGTTAATTGCCAGTAGTTAAGTAAATTTAGTTTCAATTTAGGACATTCCTTTCGTAATTTTCATTACATTACATTAGGAATATTGGACTGTGCTTAATGTTATTATATGTTACTTTTACTAGTTTGCGAGAAGAATTTGTTTGGTAGTAATTGGCAGGAGCAGGATGCAGAGAAAGAAATAAGGGATTGAAGGTTTGTCATGGCAAAAATTTGGACAATTTGTCAACATGAATGCCGTGGCTATTCCAGGAAGACCGAGTTAACACTCAACGCATAACAGTTTTAGTCCAACTCTATTTGTTCCAGAAAATCTTCCTAAAAAAGAGGAAAAAATATTTTGAGATAATGGGCTAATAACCACCTACCTTAAAGGAAGAGATTTTAAACCAAACAAAAAATGTAAAAAGAGGAGAAGATATCTTGGGTTGTTGGATTTACCCTATGGAAAAAGCTTATAAAAAGCCAAACGAGGAAACCCTTAATGGAAAACAAAGGTGGAGATCCATAGGCGAAACTAGAGGCTAATAGTTGAGTAGAGAGAAAAACAGGAAGATGAAGGCAATCCCTCTCAGCCACCAAAGGACACTGTGTCATTGGAGTGTGAACTAGACATGTGAAAGCTATCTTCCCGTCGTTCTTCTATTATTTCTTAATTATTTCTCCGTGAATTGATTTGATGAAAACAATGTTGAATGATATCTTGGTTTTGAATTTTATTTGCCAAGCCATGAGCTAAATCTCATAGGGTTGGGATTACATGATGAAACCTTTATTTTCTTTAATGGTTGAAGCATAGATCTAAATTAATTTACTGTTTCATTCAATTGTTTTTGTAACACCCCAATATCTGGCCTAGAAGTTAAACCAAGTTTCAGAGGTTACATTAACCAACGAAGTGATCCTAAAACAATTTACAACAGAATTATTTAAAACTTAATCCTAATATGGTTTGCTTAAATTGAGCTAAATCGTTTAACAATTTATATGCTAAATTTGTAATCAAATCGGATTTAGAAATTTTAAAGAATGGCATTATGAAGAATTATTTGCAGCAAAAAATATAATATTTATTGTTTGAATGCAAACAGAAACTAGTATTGTTTTTTTAAAACTTACTTTGTATTAAAGTTAAACCAATGATTTTAGAAAATCAAAACCACCTACGAAAATGTTATACAAAATTCGAATCCGAATACCTTGATCAAAACTTCAAATCAAATTACCAACTTTACGAGTCCAAATTAAATTATACCACAGTCTATAAAAATGTTACTAACAGTCCAAATGAAAATAATTTAACAAAATTCATGAAATCTTTATTAAGTCCAAACAAAATTGAGAAAACCCGAGAAGAAGTTCTAAGATCACCGATACACTGAGTCCAACACCAAAACACGAGAATTACTTGAAAGGAAGAAAACTAGGAAGGGGTGAGCTACGCGAGCTTAGTGTGAGTCCAAAACCAAACATAATAACAAAAGACGAGGGTAACACATCCAATATTCCAGAAAAGTATATGTGCACAAATCACATACGAAAAGCTCACACTAGTAATCCAATATACAAGATGTATCAAACGCATACCAAAACATATATTAGTTATACACACTTATTGAATTAATCAAATCGCTAACATACCAACGCTCACATAATCAGGCATATATCCAGATTCGTAACAAATGCAGCAAGTCAAAGATCCCACCCCACCAACCAAACGTCACTCCGACCACCTTACACACCACTTATGGGCTATAGTAAGCCCATCGACCCTGCACACCACATAGGACCATGATAGGCCCATCCACCTTACACACCACAAATGTGGAACTAAGCCACTCAAATAATAATATACATCTGAGCTGTCATATGTATAAATCATGTGGTAATCCACTATACAAAAATATTGCAGTTCAACTACCGAATCAGTTTTCCTTCTCTTCGCAAGCAAAACCCCGATTTTATGCAAATGCATGAATGCACACCATTCGCTAACAGACTCATAGAAATAGTAACTCATATTCAGTTGGTCAATTTCAGAGTCAGTTTTACTTGTATTACATTACTAGGTAATATCTCAAATTCATTTATCACGATAATAAACGCTTAATCAAACAATTAGCTTTAACCTTACAATCGCAAATACACACGAGTCTAAGCTGAAACAGAGTCCAAAACACATTTACAGAGGCCTCAATGATTGTTGGACTACACTGGAATTAAAACGGGTCAGCTTACAGAACAGAACAAAAATCTACAAAACATAGCCACATGGCCGTGTGGGAGGGTCTAGGTCGTGCGAAGCGTCTACACAGCCGTGTGAAAAAGTGAAATGCCTGTGTGAATGTGGTCCACGGCCGTGTGGTGGAGACATACACCCGTGTGATAGAGATACATGGTCATGTGAGTAGCCCATGTAACTCACTATGCAAATGTGCTAAATTTAAGCAAAATTAAGAAGCAGAGTAGACACGACCGTGTGGCAAACTCACTTGCTCGTGTGGTTGGGAAACATAACTGTGTATCCAAGGAACATGCCCATGTGAAGATTGAAAAAATCCACAAATAGGAGCCACACAGCTGTGTCACATTGGAAAACGTCAAAATCCCTAATTTCACAGCGTCACACGGTCATCTGGACCACTAGTGTGTGGCACACGCCCGTGTGGTCACGAAACCACACCAAAATAGGCTGAAAATCATGTTTTTAACATCGAAATGGTTCTTAACCTTTGGTAGTTTAAAAATATACCATAATTTGTAGAATTTCATGTAATTCAGCAACAGTTCAAAACCTAAATTAAACAGTTTTAGAAACACACCTAATTTCGCGATCTAAAGCACCCAAAAGATTGAACATCCACCACCTACCCAACTGAAATCTCAATTCCACAAACATACTAGTCTATAAGAATTCGACTAATTAATATGAAAATAGTAACAAAAATAAATCAATCAATAAACCCCAAAAGATGACACTTACACGATACTTTTGTTGACGAAAGTCTAACCAAATAACGAACAAGAATCATAAATCGAGTAGAAAAAATAACACAAAATTGATGACAAGAGAACAAAATTTTCAGAAGCAAAAGACCAAATTTTGAAATTGGTGGAGAGAAAACAGGAACGTGAGAATAGAATATGTGAGAATAAAAATAGAACGTCCAAACTTTTATGGGATTTTCTATTTTCAAAACAAATTAAAACAAAAATAAAGTAAAATGAATAAATAAATATAATGTAAAAACAATATTTACATATAATTAAAACAAAATTTTCCCCTTTACACACATCAAGATTCAAACTTCAGGACCAAGAGTTAGCTGAACAACTAACCACTAGAACACATGTTCATAATGTTCTAAAAATGCTCAGAAAACGTAAAAGCCTACTCGAAGTCTCTGACTTACACGCAAAACTTAACCCTTCTAACCCCTAATTTTGGGATGTAACAGTTTTTATTTCTAAATTATATGCATGCAATCCCTAGACATAGACGATTGTGCAGCATGCTCGTAAACTAATTTAATTTTGAAAAGGTTGGATTAGTTGGACCAAAATTGAATGATATGAGCAACTAATCGGCAGATACTTGTACTAGACTCTAGACATAGAACAGCGTTCATACAGAAGAAAAAAGTGTAGGGTACCGTATTAAAGGCCTATAGACACGAGCAAGGTAACTTGAGGTTTTTGCTCTCGAAAGTAGCAAACCACTTTAGAAATCTTCTGAGCAATAGATTGATTGCGATTTTTCTGAGGCATTTCTAACAGTAAGGGTAGATTCTTAGTAATTCCAACCTTCCACATCAACATTATATATCCCTTATCCCTTGCCGTAGTATCTTTGTCATCGCATTATTAGTTGTTTATTTTTTCAATTACATATTATTCATAAATCATTTTCGTAATTGCCATTGCATTTTTACACTTGCATTGCCATAGCATTTTCAATTATTCATCAGTTACACATTTTGTTCACATTAATATTCCTTTTGTTTACCACTGCATTCTTATCATTATTTTGCTATAAAATTAATCTAAATTTATTATAATAACTTGACCATTGGTATATGTAATCCGATCCCTATGGAGACGATCTCACTTATTACTTTATTACTTGATCCGACGTGTATATTTGCACAATTCGCATATCATATTCACATGCGACAGTTGTCATTTCTAGATTCAACCAAAGGTAGAAAATTTTCCCAAATTCCCATGAATTTAATCATACAACAATGCAACATATCTTTGAGTATTTGAATTACTTGCTCCAATTGACCATTGGTCTGAAATAACGTACTAAAATTCAACCTAGTGTCCAAAGCTTTATGCAATTTACTCCAAAATATGGAGGTAAATCTTGGATATATGAAATAATAGATAATGACACACCATGTAATCTTACAATCTTGAAAATGTACAGTTCAACCAATTTCTCAAGTGTATAATCAACTCTATCTGGAATAAAATGAGTGAAATGGAATATTTCTTTTTTGGCAATAATGGCAATGCTGTCACAAAACCAATGGTAACATGCTTCCATTTCCATTCATGAATCATTATAGGCTGCAACTATCTCGAAGAAACTTGATGTTTTGCTTTTACTTTGTGACATATCAAACACTTGGCTACATATTTAGTTATCTCCCTTTCCATGCTCGTCAACCAATAAAATGGTATTAAGTCGTTATACATTTTGTTGCCACCAAGATGCATCTTATAGGTATTATTGTGAGCTTCGTGTAGTATATCTCTCTTCAACACTTAATCACCTGGCACACATAATCGATTATGGAAGTATAAACTCCTGTCGCCACCCAGGCTGAATTCACTAGTTTGCTTATTGTAACACCCAAACCCGACCTGTTCGTCGAATTCGGGTATGGTGCGTCACAACTAGACTAGGTTCACCTATTCTAAATTTATCGATTAAAATATTATAAAAAAACTATATTGAAATAAAAATACTTCTTACAACAAAAACCTCAAGTTTATTTAAAATTTTGATCTCACAAGGTTTCTATTTCTATATAGACTATTTATTTACAAATATCTCTTAAATTTTAGCTAAGGACCATTTGTCCTAAAAATCCAGATTCTAGAGATGCTATTTGGCTTTGTTGTTATTGATCTTGAGGCAAATCCTCCAATGGTACACCATTCTTATGTGCATGACTTTGATCCCATAACGATCCCTGATCTCCACACCTTCTGGCTTGGTCTCCCCTCTGAGTCATCGATCAACCTAAAAAATCTTGCGAACATCAAACAAATTACTGTAAGTTCAAATGAACTTAGTGAGTTCCTTTACTTCCAATAAATAACCATATCACATGAGGGTAACAAATGTAAAATAAACTAAACATAAATTAACTCCCTTCTCGCTCAAGGCGAATATTCTTTATTAGTGTGGCAAAGTCCACCCTATCCTTTAAATTATCTCCCTCTGGTCGTGATTTCCACTCAACCGTATACCAAATACCTCGTCATATCAACAAGCCCTATCTTTACTTCTCATCTTTTCTCCTTTTCATACACCCCATATTCCTTGGCCGACTTTCCTGATAAGACCAGCCCATGGCGGATTCCCCTCATTCCATATCCTAGTCCCTAAGGACTAGTTGACATTTCCATGTGGTGCTGGTTTATAATGGACGTTGCAATTTTGGTGAACCCCTTTCTTGTTCCATCCTATTGGTAGTAGTCGTGGGATTACTTCTAGTAGTCCGCCCCTCATACCAGCCCTTACTTGGGAACTCTCCTATCCCATAAGAGAAAATCAATCTGACTCATCGAATCAACAGGTTGACATCCAGGCAACTATACAAGCTTTCCATCCCACTTTCTCATTTCTTCCTTACAGGTCTATCATAGCGGTGATGTTCCTATTGGGATCACCAGTATGCCTTGCGGTGCAGCGGAAAAAAATATTCCAGTGAAACGGTTAAAGGGTTGAAAATATACATTCTTTACTGAAAATGGTTAAAGGGTGTTGTTGATTCAATGTCAATTCCAAGCCACAACAAAAACATCCTAACCTTTATGTAGTCCTACCCGTAAAAAAAGAATAGACACTTTCTCTTGAACTTTTCAGAGAGGATTAAAAACGGTTGCTAGACTTTTTAAATTATTAATTTGGTAACTGTAACGCTGGGGTTTGTGCAAGTGTACACAGTCGTTACCAAGTAAGAAAAAAGTATCGAGTTATCGTCTCCACAGGGATTGTATTTGTGCTAAGTCACTTAATTTGTAAAATTATATTAACAATTTGGTAAATAAAAACACAATATAGTTGAGAAGTGGTGATTACAATATATTAAACTAAATGCAATGATCACTAATGCAAATTATCCTAAGTATGGAAACTATATGAATTAAGTAGATTTTAGTAAAATTAAACACACTTTGCAACAATTATAACATAAATTACTTTAGTTACCTCAATTTATTATCAACATGCTTAATAACATTTGAAAAAACATTCCATGGCAACTCGATCTTTCATGAG
>CM025144.1:10217025-10231462 GCA_013467495.1 Gossypium gossypioides | reverse complement strand
AATTTCATAACAATTGGACACCTCTAACATGTAGATCTCAACTTTTGCACTTTTTACAATTTAGTCCTTCTGACTAAATTGAGTGTCCAAACGTCGAAATTTTCGAACGAAATTTTCACAAAATCATTTTGTGAATTCGTAGACCATAAAAATATAATAAAAATAATTTTTATTCTCATCAAATTTGTGGTCCCGAAACCACAGTTCTAACTAGGCCCAAAATCGGGATGTTACAATAATCCTCCTCTGGGGGATTAGCGAGTGGAGGAATGATTAATTAAAAATTTTTAAGGGTTTCTTAACGAATCAACTATTCAGGAAAGGAAGAACCTAAACCCTAGGCTTGACAATCCTAGGAAGTGAATAATATGGGAATTAACCCAAATTTTGTATGGCCTATCTATGAACACCTTAACCCTGAACCAGTCTAGAATGTGAGGTCGGGAGATAAGTAGTTCTTGCCAGTCTGGACTGTGGGATATCAACTATTTGATTATGAATACCAAAGTGGGCTAATCACCCATGACCAAATTTGATATATTTTACTCTTTGATTTATTTATTTACTTTCTTTTATTATTATAGTTACCAAAACCTTTCTTTTTATTCTTCGTAATATAATCCAATTAAAGTACTAATTAGATCTATTCATGCTTAGGTTAGAATTAATTTAGTGCTCGCCTCCCTTGGGTACGTTCCTCGAAGTACTCACCTACTATGTTGTAACTATATTACAACCTGACCTATATACTTGCAGATACCGTCTTTTATATCTTTTGTACAGGATTTCTAATCTAGATGTTGGTACGTTCGGAAGCAGTCAAGTTGTTGGCATTGTTGCCGGGGAGACAACGTCACTTTATTGATTTTAATTTTTTCATAGTAATAAAATAATTAGGAAATTTGCAGGTTATAGTTACGAATTTATTTTTCTTATTGTCTACTGATCTTGTCTTTTTGGGTTTAGTGTATGACTCGTAGTAGGGGAACACCTATAGAGCCAGTGAGAGATCCAAAAATAATAATCCAAAGGAATCGTCGACAACAACAACAACAAGAACAGCAATAGTCAATGTAGAATCCACTACCTGCTGGAGGTAATTTACCACCACGAATCCACTGCTCGATGAGGCTAAAAATAACAATCTAGAAGAACCACCACCACCACAGCTACCTGTAAATATAAACATGGCGCGTAACAAGAGGACTTTGAGGGAATATGCGCTACCAAATCTGGATATGGTTCAAGGGAGTATAACAAGGCCAGCCATCATGGCCAATAATTTCAAGATTAAGCCAACTATGATCCAGATGATCCTAGTCAACATCTAAAATGGTTCCTCCAACTTTGTGATACCTTCAACTATTATGGGGTCACTAATAAATCTATTCATCTTCGTTTATTCCCCTTTTCATTAATTTATAACACCTTTTCTTAGCTAGACTTGCAGTTACCGGAATCAATCACGATATGGGACAAACTCCCAGGGAAATTCCTACAAAAGTTTTTCCCCATTAGCAAGATGATCCTGTTAAGAAGGAAATTTTGATGTTCAAACAGTTGGAGGGGGAAAGTTTTCATGAAGCATAGGAGCATTTTAAAATGTTGATTCAGAAATTCCCACACTACGGATTGCCTGAGTGTTTACGACTGCAAATTTTCTACAATGAGTTGGATATGCATTCAAGGTCAAGATTAGATGGAGTAGCAGAAGGAGCCCTAATGAATAGAACGTACAAGGATGCAAACGAATTAATAGAAAGTATGGCGATGGACTCTTGCCAGTGGCCAACTGAATGAAATTCATATGGATAAAGACCGTCTATGGTGAAGGCTGTCTAGGAAGACGATAGATATCAGCAACTACTGGACAAAATCAACCGAATAGAGGCTGAGAAGAATGCACCGTCTATCTATGGGGGAGACAAACCGCTCTCCCACTACATTACAATCCCATCGAGGATGTGAACTACATCGAAAATAGGGGTGGAAATCCCTATTCAAATACATACAATCTCGGATGGAGAGATCACCCAAATTTGAGATGGGGAGGAAACCAATGAGGAAGTAATAACTCTAACCAAGTTTAAAATACTAACTATCAACCTTCTTATTTACAGAAACCCCAAGAAAGGGCTACCCCGAATGACCATATTGTATGTGGTCAACGTTTGGATAGAATCAAGGGGAAGATGCAGTCAATGAGAACAAACATGAAGTAGGTATAGTCTGAGTGCACCAATTCCAAAAAACATTGACTAAGCTTGAAGATCAGATAAGACAATTGATGAGCATGATGGGTGATACAAAATACAAAATTGGCACAAGTTTTCCTAGTAACACCAAAAATACTCCTTGTAGAGAAGGGAAGGAGCATGTGAAAGCAATAGCGCTCCGATTGGATAAAGTACTGAATAGCCTGAATAACCCAACTCAGGGGAAACCCTTCGAAACTGATGATGAACCAAAACCAAAAGAAGTAGTTGCACCGATAGTTGAGCCAGAGAAAGAAACAATTAAAGATTCTGTCGTTGCAAAGATACCTTGCCCTTCAATGCTAGAAGAGAAGAAAAAATGGGATGAAGATGAGTTTGTAAGTTTTTTAAAACTTGTTCAAAACATTAAATATCAACTTCCCTTTGATTGAATTAATTGAGAAAGTTCCTAAGTACGCTAAATTTCTAAAAGAAATCATGTCTAAGTGTAGGAAAATTAAGGTAGGAGAACAACTTAACATGAGCGCGTCCTGTAGTGCTATTATTTATAGACAATTTCCCCAAAAGCTGAAAAACTCAGGAAGCTTTACAATTCCCGTAGAGATAGGGAGCATTCATTTCAATAGAGCCCTATGTGATTTAGGAGCTAGTATTAATTTAATGCCTCTATCAATATGTGAAAAACTCGGCTTAGGGGACCTCAAGAATACAAAAATTACAATACAGTTGGCTGACAGATCTTCAGTACATCTGAAAGGAGTATTGGAAGATGTGTTAGTCAAAGTGTACAGCTTTATCATCCTAGCGGACTTTTTAATTTTAGACTTTGAAGAAGATCAAGAAATACCAATTCTGTTGGGAAGACCTTTTTTAGCTACTTCAAGGTCCACCATTGATCTAGAGAAAAATGAATTAACAATGAAAATTAATGGTGAAATAGAAGTTTTTAAATGTGGTCACCAACAGAGCAAGGAAGATAAGAGGAATCTAGGGGAGCAGTGTAATGAAATATCTATCTTTGAAATTAACTATCCTAAATCAAGGGAAAAACTCTCTGTAACTAGTGCAGGTCGAAAAAATAGGTTCAAGGAGTGAACAAGCGTGGAATGGCACGACAGGCAATGGACTAATACTAAAGAACCAGAAAATCGTCCTTATGTGAATTAATGGTGTTGCCGGATGAATCCGGAAACAAAACTTTATTATCTAAATTGATATTTAACTTTTTTAAATTATTGTATATTTAACTAACTATTTAGTTTAGATTTTAATTTTTATCAAATTCATGTTTTATAAAAATCGTGATACTTTAGAAATTGGAAGTCTGGGCAAAAATAGAGCCACTATCATAACACGACAACTCTGTGTCGCAACACCACGACTAGAAATCGATGAAATTAAGAAAATCATCGCCATGTCGTGACATAGACTTTGTGTGTCACGACACTGAAGCTAGTTTACCCAGAAATCCAAAATTCCAGAGTGTGTCACGACATCGAACCCTAGTGTCACGAGAACAACAGACTGATAGGGACATCATGACACGGAGCCCCTGTGTCGCGACATTGCTGCAAATTTTTGCAGGGTTAACCAGACCCATTTGCGCATCCTGGCTGCATAACTCTTATTTTACCCGATTTTTAACCCTAAAAACCTTTAATTTTAACTTAAAAACACTTCCACTTAACAATTAAACCCCTCTACACTACTAAAACCATTTAATCTTCTCCACCTTCAAAACCCTTTTTTCAATCCAAACCCTAAACTACTCAACCATCCATTGTGATTTCTAAAGCCTATATTTTGGAGAAACATCATCAAGCACTTGAAGAAGAGGTGAAAACGATTGCAGGGAGATCAAGGTTAAGTATATCTTTACTCATTTTACTGTTCCATTGATTTTTTATTACTTTCCTTTGATTGCTTAAAAGTTGAATATTAGTAAATGCCTCCTAGAAAAAATACGAAAGCTACGATCCAAGAAACTTCGGTAGTTTCAAACCCTAAAAAATTTGAGAAACCAAATACCGAGAATTATACAAAAGCAAGGGTTTGAACCCTCCATGGTTCTTTGGAAGGAGATATGGACTTTAGTCAGCTACCACCGTTGGGAGTGATTCTGTGTCACTTCAAAAGAAAAGGCGATCATACCTGTAGTGCAAGAATTTTACACCTCCTTTAGAGATCAAGAAATGAGGAAAAGGCAAGGTGAAAGTTGAGATACTATAACAGTGAAAGGAGAGGACTACTGATTACCCCTAGAGAGATATGCGAGTTTTATGATGTCCCTTATTATGACAAGGACTTCCTTAATAGCACTAATTTGAATACATTTGAGAACATAGAGATGGAAGACGTCATCAAGTATTTAACTTAGGGTAGGCGTATATGGAATTATAGGTCGAATACAGGTTTACCAACTAATTTCAATCAAGCAATAATGTTTTCGGTAGCAAAAATATGGATACATTTCATAGGCACTAGAATTGTACCCGCATTAAATGTTTCTAACGTTAATACTTTTCGAGCTATTCTGTTGTATGCTATTTTACAATGCAAGCAGATATGTGTGGGCAGGTGGATTTACTGTGAAATGAGGTACTGTGCGAATAGCCAAAAAGTCAGAATCTTCTATCCCCATTTGGTAACGGAACTATGCTAGAGGGTAGAAGTTTTGATGGGCGAAAATGAACAATTCATGAAGCCAACAAGAAGTATAATTGGTTATTAGTTGTATACATAATATGTTGAGCTTCAAATAAAGTAGATTATGAAATGGAATTAGAGGAGGAAAGAAAATATGGATGATCTGATTTCACTCAACGAAAAGAGAAATCAAAAACTCGAAGAGGGGAAAGAGGAAGCAGGGAGGAGAAACTTGATGGGAGGATCAAATGGATGCAGGAAATGGGCCCAGTATTTCAAGAATTTTCCTGAATGAATGGGTCAAAAGCTCCAAATTACCCGCCAAACAGGTTCGGCCAAACACAGACACATTGTGAAGTTGAAGAGGAAGAGGGTAAACAAGACCTCCTAAGAGAATAGGGCAACTTTGAGGTGACATTCCAACCACAATAATCTACACCGAAAGGGCCCGTCATCCGAAGCCCAACCTGTCATGCACTACGACGGATAGGAGCGCCTACCAAAGATATGGCACGGGGAAAGGGAAAGAACTAATGGAAAAGAGGTGTTCGCCTCATTTTAATGATTCTGATGAAGAATGAAGCTGAATTTTAATTTTTGTTTTTAAATATAGTATAATTTTTTGGATGATTTTTATTTTTTTTGTTTTAAATTATCAGGAATAGGAATAATAGTATATTAGTAGCTGTCTTGTGCTTAAATTTTCTATATAGGACCCTATATGGAAGAAACAGAATGATTTCGAACTTTTAATGATAAAAGGAGGAAGCACCCACCAATTGCCTATGACACTATCACAATCAATTGGGTACCTTCTTTCCTTATATTTTACAGAGCTTTACATTGAGGACAATGTGTTATCTAAAGTGTGGGGGTAACATAGAAATTTTTTTAACTTTTTATGTTTTCCTTTGATTTTTCTTGTCATTTGTGTGCTTGAGCTTGTAGAAATACAAGTGATTGGTTAGGAGCATGTACATAGGTTGATTGTATTTACAATAAATTGGCATAAGGATAGGTGATTTTAAATTTTTGATTATTAGACGATTAAGTTCTATATATTACACTGTAAATAGGTATTAAGCAATCGAATGTACCAAATGATATGGAGAATACAAGGAAACGAGCATGCTAGTATGAATAATAAATTGTTGAATTTGTGATTGTTTGGTTGACTAAAGTTGTGAATATTGAGAGACCTATGGATGACCTAAGGCATTGTTTGGTATACACCCAAATCCAAAAAGCTAACCATATTTATTTATCTTTAGTAACTATTTTGAGCTAGAAAATCCTTCTTAATGAAACTCTATATAAAACCAGAGCTAAAAAAAATAATTTGTGCTTACCCTTTTCTTTGTTCCTGAACTGCATGATTATAGATGTCTGACCATACATATTAAGGGATAAGTAGATACATTACGGTGGTTTTTTAAAAATAGAGCAATAGGAAAGATTAGTAGAGTATAATGATTATAGGTTAGCTTAAAATTGTAAAAAGAAAAGAAATCAAAAAAAAATTAACAAGTAGAAATCGAAAAGAAAATTTAATGAGTAGAAAAAGTAAGTGAAAAGTAGAAGCAATTGTGAGTGAGGTACCATGAAAAAGAAAGAAAAAAATGACAAAGTCACAGTTATAGAAAAACTCGGTCATTATTGCACAAAAACTCGTGAGTTAGCCGTAGTTATTATATGATACTGAGATTTCCTATAATGAGATAAAAGGAAGGCGAGAGAAGGAGAAATAAGGCGAAGAGCGGGAAAAGGTCATTAAGGGGAAGAATAGGGGACAATATGATGTGCTAAACTATTTTTGTGCTTGAAACTATTTGATGCTTACCATTCTTGAAATTCATACCTGTCCTAAGCCTTAGAACTTTACAACCTGAAAAGCCTTATGTGATCTATGTAGAATTATTCACAATTTGAAATCATATTGAATAATTGCATTTATGACTGGTTGTATTCTGCTAGGAAATCAAATTACTTGTACAATTTATTGATAGATTCCTACATTTGAGACCCTTAATGCTTGTATGCTTTGTAATATACTAAACTTTGGTGTTTCATATCAAAAGTGGTAAGTCAGTTATATATCATGCCAAGATTATGTGTGAATATGAAATGTTTATTCAGGTGCTCCAAAGCTAACACTTGTACCAAGCTTGTTCAAGGGTCATCTTTTCATTTATTGTTTTCATTTGTTTTGCTCGAGGACAAGTAATGACTTAAGTGTGGGGGAGTTTGGTCTGTCGTTATTTGGTGTAGCATATTAAACTAGTTTTTATACTTTAAGAGCTTCAACATAGTATTTTAGTTAAGTTTTAATTACATTTTCATAAGTTTAGTTCAATTTAATAAACTGTGTAATTTGAGTCTTTTATTGACCTTAGGGGACGAATGAGGCCTACGGGTGAGCTAATATACTTTGTGACTGTACAGGAGACCATTAGAAGATGTACTAACTCAATACTGGTCGCTATGTTCCAACATAGAGCATTGGATGTCACAACATAGGGAGGAGAATTAAAGAAGTCCAAGACTGCCTTCGGTGTCGCAACACAAACTGAGGATGTCATGACACACCCCTGAAGATACCCTAAAAATGAGCATACTGCCTTTGATGTCGTGACACAAGACCTAGTGTGTCATAACAAACACCTCTGTACGAGAAATAATTACGATCCAGGGGCGTTTTGGTTCACACAATCAAATGTTAAGCACGAGGACGACAGCTAACCTAGGGTTAAGAACGACGACCACTCTAAAGTCTATTAATAGGCTCATTTAACACATTTTATGGAAAAGTTTCATATTGTATAATTTTCTCTTTAGATTTAGTCTATAGTTTTTATCTTTTCTTAAGTTTTAGGTTTTATTTTCTTTCTTGTTCTTAACTTTTGGGAGAAATCATATTTGTGAAACCTAATCAGACTTTGTGAGAATTCTGCTATCAATTCTAAATGCAAATCAGGCTTCTTCTAAACTTTATTCTCTTGAATTATTCTTCATGCCTATTCTTTCTATCAAGTTTATATTGTTTATTAGATCTATGAGGAACTAATCCTCCTGTGGGGGATTAGCGAGTGAAAGTATGATTAATTAACTATTTTATAGGGGTTTCTTAACTGATCAACTATTGAAGAAAGAAAGAACCTAAACACTAGGCCTGACATTCATAGAAAGTCATTAATGTGGGAATTAACCCAAATTTGGTATAGCCCATCCGTGAACACCTTAACCTAAAACCAGTCTGGATTGTGAGGTCGAGGGGTAAGTAGCTCTTATCGACTCGTTATTCTAGTAGAAGATTGGAAGATCCTAATAAGATATCAACTAGTTGATTGAACGGGAAAACCTGAAATGGTAGTTGATTATGACTACCGAAGCGAGCTAATCACCCATGACCAGATTTGATATATTTTACTCTTTGATTTCTCATGTTCAATTATTTCTTTACTTTCTTTTTTTATTATTAGTATAGTTACCAAAATTTTTCTTTTTATCCTTCGTAATATAATCCAATTAAAGTACTAATTAGATCTATTCATGCTTAGGTTAGAATTAATTTAGTGCTAGCCTCCCTTGGGTACAATCCTAGGAGTACTCACCTACTCCGTTATAACTATATTGCAACCTAACCTGTATACTTGCAGATACCGACTTTATATCTTTTGTGCAGGACTTCTACTTTGGACGTTGGTATGTCCGTAGGCGGTCATGGACCCTAAATAAAAGAAATGGAATGTATGAAGAACTTTGAAAGAATGGAATTTTTTGGCGGACTCTGAAGAAACGGTATGAAAAGCAATCTCATAAATTAAAGTCTTAATGGCAATGTATAAAGGAAATGCTCTTGCAGTGGATTATGAAGAAATAAACTCTATGGTGAATTCTACAAGGAAGTTTTTATGGCACACAGAGGATGGGCTACTCTTTTGGTGTAATCTACACCATGAAGGACGCTTGGGTGGCAGATTTTGTACTACGTAATTGACGTATCCTACATTGTCTATAAATGCAAACAGTAAGACCAGTAAGTATGAGACGTATCCATGGGTATAAAAATAAGGATATTATTAAGATTTGTGTAGAGATAGGGAATTCAGGAGATATAATGAAGTAATGAAACTATGTTCTGAAAATAAATGTAAACATGGTATGCTCTAAAGGAAATATCGATCATATGTGTATGGGTCTCTTTCTGAAACTTGATGGAATCCTCGCTTAGTGATTGAAGAATATAGGTAAGGCCTCAAAGACACTGAGGAGATGGGAAAAGGCCTTGGGGTAAGGTATGGAAACGAACGAGAGTATAAGAATGGCAAATGAGGATGTAATTGTTAAAGGCAAATTGTAGAATAAGGGAAACAAGATGATAATCAAAACATTCAATCTAACGCACAAGTATGATTCAAGTAAATAAGTGTTTGACTCACTATGTTTTTTCGAACTTACCCCTGTGTGTCAAGTTTCAAGTGTGTTTTTAGGGTCTTAGCCTAGAAGGACGACGCTAGGCCTACACTGAAGGAGTGGCGTATTGTCTATTATGCATACAAAGCTAGCTTGATGGCAGGATCAAGTCTGAGTTGATACATTTTTGTAGAAACTTTTTCCACAAGATAGCTATATTAGGCCAAGGTCTCAATTTGGTCGTAGTTGTAACTCAAATTCTCGATGTATGCTAGTAAGATTTCCTCATTGTTTATACTTATGTATTTTATTAAGGATATTTTAAAGTTGAGCAGCTGTATTCGATTGAAATTTGTTCAAGTAGAACTAATTTTTAATTGGAATAGACCAGTAGTGCCCAAGATTCGGGTCTGGTTTATCGAGTTGAGTTTGGGCCATTACATACATGGTTTATCTATATTGAAAATCAAAGCCAACTTGGATCAAAATGCATCAGACTATTACAGACTATTATGGCATGTATTTCTAGACTTGACTCATACTACTATTTAGTCTTAGAATCGACTAAACCATAGCTTTGATACTATTAAATGTAACACCCTTTGCCTGACTAAATCATCGCGTCTGAGCTACAGAAAGCTACATTTGTTACCAAAGCAACTAAATTCAATTATACACTATTCGATCAGTCATACACGTAATTCAGTGTAAGTAACATTCATATTAAGCCACACAATCATTTCCAGGTCCCACACGAGCTTCCAAAAGCTCTATTTCTAAGTCGAGAGTGAATTAGGATAAAATTGTAAAGTTTTTAAAATCTCGAGTTGGCGTCACGATTTCATGGTTTCAACATCGCGACATCATTAAGTTAGTGAGTCACGTTGCGACTTTGGGGATATTGACGTCACGACGTCACTCACTGTCGACATCATTAACTAGGTTTGTGGTCGCGACATTTCGCCTATTTTCAGCAAAATGCACATTTGGTACCTATTTACTTGTTTTCAAACAAATATCAAAATGCTTTCAATCAAGCTTCCACAAGCAAAATGCCAATGTACCATTCTAATCTAAACTAATTCAAGCATGTATGTAACCTCCCAAACCCGGCCTAAACATTAGGGCAAGATTGAAAAGGCTACATTAGCCACCGAAATGGCTAAGCTAACTTACGTTACTTTTCAAGACCTTAAATAAAATCATTTTAGAGAAAAAATTTACTTGTACTTTGAGTTAGTTTAAAAACATTCATTTATTAGGTCATTTGTACTTAGGATTCACTTTATTACTGACAGTGTTGTTTTAGAAAAAAAACGTTTGTTCGTCGCTTTACTTTGTAAAACCTTTATGTTAACTAATGCAATAGAAAAACCATTATTCATGTCATTTTGGAAATCTAGTCACCTTATCGATTTTTTTTTCAAAAACGATTTCTTTGTAATGCAGCGGAAATTAGGGATCAATGCCAAATTTCACTTATGCATTTTCCGGTTATTATACTTGAGTAATCCATGCATGTAAAACTCCCCAAATGAAAAGTTACCAAGCCACAAACCAAAAATAATTAAAAATTACAAACCCAAAACCAATAGACTTAGTAATACTTATTAAAAATAGTTCAAGGTCCAAGGTGATTCTTCATATGTCGAGTCCGATCCTAGTTTCAAGGTTTACTTAAAAAGTTAAAAACTATGGGGCTGACCTTGTGAAAGCTCAGGGTGAGTTGAACAGTTATTTAAATGGACATAAATATCAAATGCACTAAAACATATTAGCATTAACAGAAGAACACAGAACTGTCATTGGAATTTCATATCATTACATAGCCATTATCAAATCAATGTCAAATAGTTATGAGCATGGGGTGATGCAAATGATGCAATGCAGAAGTTCCTACCCAAACCATCCACTACACACCATGAGTTCCCCAGAACCCATTTGCCAAACTCCAACAAATGCGAGCAAAGCTCAATGTGGTAAAACCACCGACTGAGTATAATTGCAGAAAATCTAAGAAAAAACAAATAAATGCGATAAAATTTCAAATCTCCTCAAATCTCCAGTGTAATACACTGACTATGAATAAATGAAGACTTAATATGCCATCAAATCTCCACAGAACTCCTCTATCAACCACAATAATAACCCACCCCCAATGCACATACAATATGTCATACAATCTCATACATAGTCATAATTCAGTACTTTCACAATTTATTGGCATGTTCAACATGCCCTCGAATTATCAAATACTTTCAGTGAATAGGATCATTGATCCAACTTTCAATTTACTATTAAGGTGGTATCATTTAACAAATCACAATTTCATGTGTTCTTAAAAACTTTTATGTGTGCATGTATAGCAGTCTTTCAAACATTACATAGCAGATTGCTCATATGAATATATCCTGCATAAGCCTTATTTTCATTCAGTATCATGTTATAGATTCAACCAATCATACATCAAATTAACTAACCATTCACAACAATATCAATCATGCAATCATTCAGTCAAACTAGCAACTTTGCTAACATGCCAAATAATTAGGGCTCGAAATGTACTTGGTTCGGCCGCTTACAATTTAATTACTTAGCTTTTTAGTCAAGCCCAATCAGCAAGCTAAATCATCAATTATATCATTAAAATCGTTATTAACATTCAATTTTTTGAGTTAGGACCCACACCCTACTTTACGCTCTTCTGCAGCACACTTGTAAATCTTGCGGATTCTCTATTAAGCTTTAAAATTAACACTGATTTGATGCATATTGTACGCGCGAACATCTTTTGGCCTCACTGTTGATGTCAGGCATTTAAGTTGGCAAGCTTCCCAAATTGTTAGATCTAAATTGTCGATTGATCACGATCAATTTTCCTCAAGCAAGAAGAAATGGGAGGTAAATAAGGGCTGTCTAACATTGAGAGAATCAGTCGCAGGTCGCCAAAAGCTATTGCGAAGGGCAGCTTCTACTGTTGACTGGTGGTGCACAAGGGGCGACAGAAGACTATGACTTTCGATTACGTCTGATAGAAGTCGATGACTGTCGATTGCATCTTACAGAAGCCGATGGTTGCCGATGCTGGCATTAACAAGGTAAAAGAAAAAAATATTGAAGGGGAGAGAGGAGAGGTGAATAAAGGGATGGCTAGGATGAAGAAAATGAGATTAAAGGCTAATCAAATTTGTTAACAATAATATTTATACCAAGGTTTAATTAGGCATGGGTAGCATGCACTTAAAAGAAAAGAAGGAATTTTGTAAAATTTAATTATTTTGCAAAGGAAGGGATTCAAGCTTGGGACCTTAATCTACTTTCCATGCTTTTTCATTTGTCAATTAACCACTAGGCTATTTCCTTATTTTTGAAATAATTTTGCAATATTTATTTTTAAAACAAGGCGTGCCACAAACTATTGTTGGATGCAAAATATTCAAAATAATAAAAATGGTGAGAGAGAAGGAATTTGAACTTAGGTTTCAAGGAACGTTTCACTAACACTTAACCAACAAACCAATACCTCATTTATTCCCTAAAAACGCTCAAATAGTCTCAAAAATTAAGCCATGCCCACTCTCTCTCGATTAACAAACCCGATTCACTAACCACCAATTTTGGGATGTTACAATTCTCCCTTCAAGAAATTTTATCTACGAAATTTTTCTTAGTCATGAAATCTATTACCCATTTTCTTCAAATCGGGCCACCACGCTTTCACTGCGCAACTCTTATTTCCAATACAATTCCAGACATTGTTTCTCTTTTAATTCCAAACAAACATCTCTTAGGGATCCAATTACAGAAATTTTACTATCGAACCCGATTCTAAATTTATTAGAATCTCTACTAACACTAGACAAACAAGTGAAGTCCAAATTAATTAATGCAAACTACGATTTAGGAAATGTTCCTACATTGATGTCAGATGCGTCTTGGTCCTTGTGACGCCTAGCTACGTAAACCAGTGCTAGTTGTCTAACCTTAATTCTGGTTTACCTAGTGAGGACCATCATTAACCTTGTGTTCCATCAGAAAAGAGCCCAAGTAGACACCCAATTTTTTCCAACATTCTCCCAAATGGCGCTTATCTCAATATCTACAAATTGAAACCCTAGCTGGTCCAACAGTTCCTCTAGTAATAACCACTTCAATATTCCATTGAGCCCTCTGACTTTTATGGCCCGCTTTAAAGATCATGGATTTGGATCAGTGTAACCATCTCTCTCTATTTCTGAACTTTTTTTCTCTCTTCTGCTCCAAGCGTTTACTCTCTTCCTCCATCTTAGTCCTCTCAACCATAATATCGAAAACCCTTTCATAGACTCCCAGCATAGCTTGGGATACTACATCATCCCCAACCTCCCAGTTTTCGCCTTCAGAAGTAGGCGAAATCACGGTGTTATTCGCCTTAGGGTTAGCCACAATTCCTTGAAAAGAAAATGACTCAACTTGGGTAGCTCGACGCTCAACCCCATGGTTTCTCATTCTACGGTTGTTCATTACGTATCCTACAATCAGTTTTCAGTTTCCTATCTTACAATTTCAAAGAAAAATTAAATACTAGATATTTCAATTCTATGTCTACAGTAATAAACCTCCAGTGTTTTCCTATAATTTAACAGTAGCTTTTTTTCATGGCAACCAGCATCGGAGACTCAGACCTATTTTTCTTTATAGAACATAATTTTTGAAATTCTCTTTGGCTTGTTTTCTTTCCAAAATACCCCTTTTTTATGTATGCATGCATGCAGACTCTTTTTTTTTTTGAAAATTAGAATTTAGTTTGAGATTTTGAACCTAGGCTCTGATACCACTATATGTAACCTCCCAATCTGGCCTAGACATTAGGGCTAAATTGAGAAGGCTACATTAGCCACTAAAATGGCTAAGCTAACTGACGTTACTTTTGAAGACCTTAAATAAACTCATTTTAGAGAAAACTCGTAGTTGTACTTTGAGTTAGTTTAAAAACATTCATTTATTAGGTCACGTGTACTTAGGATTCACTTTATTATTGAAGGTGTTGCTTTAAAAAAAATGTTTGTTCATTGTTTTACTTTGTAAAAACTAGAACTTAACTAATGCAGCAGAAAAACCATTATTCATGTAATTTTGGAAATCTAGTCACCTTATCGATTTTTTTTTAAAAAAAATAGTTT
>CM025144.1:9946792-9962611 GCA_013467495.1 Gossypium gossypioides | reverse complement strand
TGAGAAGTCAGGGGTTCAAGCCTTGGCTTATGCAAAATTTTTATTTTAAGTGAATAAAATCCTTGGATCCAGATAGTAGGTTCTTAAATTATTGTGGTTAAAATATGACACAAAAATAGCTTGTGGCAATGTGGCGTGTTGTGTAATTGTGAGGTTTGAGGTTTAAGTCCTGAGATGCGCAATGGAGTATTTATTTTGCTGCTTGAGCTGTGTAAATAGTGGAGTTGTATTGAAATACTGCTAAATGGAGTTTGAACTGGGGATAATTTTATTCATGTATGTTTACTTTCACTACAGATTGAGTTGAAACCATGAATGACAAATAAGATTTTGTTTAGAGGTTTCTTCAACACATATCACAATATTATGAATCGGTGTACAAATTTCATCAGTGATATCAGAACCAAAGGTAATGCATCTCATGTAACGACTTGCTAATTCTTAATGGTTATTAATTGAGTTGATTTGTATGTTGGATTTAACAAACTTGCATTTCAAGAAAACCATTTGTTTTGGTTTTGTTTATGTTTTACGGATGTCCAAGGGATTTTGAAATATTGTGATACTTAAAAATCTATAAAGACAAACAAACAAAAAAAAAAGGATGGAAAGAAAATGGAAACAGCTAGAAGGATAAGAGTAACTTCTTGTCTCAAGCTTGTCTCAAGTATTATGCCATGCCTCGTTTATCATTCATGCGTGAGTGGTAAGATTAGTTATAGACATGTATTGCTTTGCTTTTCCGGTAGTGCTTTTGTTTCAGGAGGCAGAACCCCGATTGATATCTGGGCTTACATTATGGGCATAACAACTTTTCTTTTCCAGTTCCAAGGAATTTCCCCATTACCGCATCCCTTCACAAATCACATTTAAAAACAATAACAGCATAAAACCAAACTTGCTACTCAAATTACATACTTGTTTATTGGTACTTGGAACCGGCGAGTAATATGTTTTTAATCTAATTGTGAAGCTTAACGATAACATGAATCTTTACCACTTAAAATTTTAATGTTTCTTAACGAATGAAAGTGCAGATCGTAGAATTCCATAAGACAACCCTAAAGGCATATGCATGTGCCCCAAGGAGTAGAATAGGACACATCATAATTTTGCATGCTGTACGCTTCATATATATTTCTAAACCAAAAGACAAAAAAGCGCAGTAAGTTCAATCAAATATTCAGCGGCTCTTGGAGTACAACTCTCCAGTATTCTACAACATAATTCCAATCTAATCCTACAACAAAAACAAGTCAGGTGTACAGTTCCCGAGCCTTTTTTTTTACCGTGAAAATTTAGTTTGCTTCAAATGCAAGTCATGAACGGGACATGGTCGTATAGGTTTAAACTAAACCACAAATCAAGTAAAAGGTGTTTCTCCTCCCCCTTGGTCCAAAGACAGATAATATTCACACCAATCCCTTCTATTCGAGTTCACAACATCTCACAGGACAAATGAAATTCAACTATTCCCTGGCCTCAGAAAGAATCAATATAAACCATTATGAGCTAGTCCCAATAGACTCAAACAAATGGCTGGCTTGTTCACAACATCTCACAGGACAAATGAAATTCAACTATTCCCTGGCCTCAGAAAGAATCAATATAAACCATTATGAGCTAGTCCCAATAGACTCAAACAAATGGCTGGCTTCTTGTTAACGTAGATGAAATACTTGTTTCCTGGCTATCTGGTGTCACAAGTGGTACTTCTGCCAATGGTTTATTTATCACAGCTGAATCTGGTACTTCTGTATCACTTGCAGATGTTGCTGGGTTCATTTCTGCAGAAGCAATCAGATCCGGATTGCTCCCTGTTGATGAATTAGGAGCTTCTTCTACTAGAGCAGGTTCACTTGCTTCGGATGCGGGTGCTGCACCTGTTGCTCCCACAGCTGGTGCATCAGGAGTTGCTGCTCCTATTGGCGTACCAGGTGTTGCATCTGGTGCATCAGAAGGAGGTGCTCCTATTGGTGTGCCAGGTACTGCAGTAGATGCACTTGGAGGTCCTCCACCAATGGGTGCATCAGCTGGTCCAGTAGGAGGTGCTTCTAATGCCAATGGTTTGCTTTGTGGCTGTGAAGTCTGAGTCACCGGAGCAGGTTTCTTTTTAACTGTAATTGAAGCTGAGAGTGCTGACATACCCGGAGGAAGGATTTCAATAGGAGGTTTCTTCCCTGCCTCTGACAAACTTGTAAGTTTGGGCTCCTCAAGAGAAGCCAAAAATGCAGCCGTAGCATCTGTTTTTGCTGATGGGGTGTGCTCCACCTCCTTCTGTAACACTTTGTTCCAAGCCTCAACCAAGTTCTTCAGTGTGGGTCGCCCATGAGCCTGGAACAATTTAGACTGGTCAGAATGCAAGAAATGAGCTTTGGATCAAGAATAAGTTCTCAAGATGAATCAAATCATACATGTGCATGGAGCACAGCCTCCGCAAGCATCCCAGTATCCTGCCAAGCCTTCTCCATAAGAGCATTGTCTCCTAAAACCGCAGCTGAAAATGCCGCTTCACGTCCCAATCCGAGGGAAATCAAGTTATTTACTAAACCCTGCAATCACGTAGACTTTCTTTTGTCAGACAATAATTAAACAAAGCCCACCAAGTACAAAATTGATAATTTTATCATGCCAGAATAATTGGGTAAAGTTATATATCTGCAATGACAGTAACTCTAGCAATGCAATGACATTCCTTCCAGTAAAAAATAGTAAAAAAAATTGAACAAAAAAAATAGTACACTCATGACCTCCGAAGCTTAGAGGTAACCAAATTTACATTCCATGACAAAATGTCAAATAACTGCCAGAGAGCTTTCCCATAATAGAATACAAGTGGTGGTTAACAGTTCTATTTCTTTTTCCCTGTAGCATTAGATACAAATTACAGGGGGATGAACAGTATTTTTGAATACTTAAAACAGTCAGGTAACAAAAACCTAGTACTAATATAGTACAACTGATTTAATTTCAGATAACAGCTTTCTAATTTACTTCAACTAGGTTAATTGCTTTACAACAAGGACACTGAGCCAGGTTCTACAATATACATGAAACTTAAATTAGCTACAACTAAATACAAAAATAAGGGTTGGCAAAAAAAATACATAACATTAAATATATACACGTACAAATTTAGGGAGACATATATTTAAGGTAGTTTGGATATGTAAAACCAAGGCAAGCAATACGATGCAATGAAGCATTTATGTAGCAGAGTTTTTAAAACCAATTAACAAGTATCACAGAGCTTAAATGACCATTTCAGGAAAAAGGATATGAAGATTGCAACTCACACTCAGCCGTGTCAATTCGCCATGATTTGCAAGGCGAAGGGCAAGTCCTCTTAACTCGTGACCCTGTAAAGCTCCTTTCACGGAACCTGCAGTAGCTAACCTTTTTAGAGCTTCACGTGCAATGTCGACCTGGGCAGTAGCATCAGCAGCATCAATAAGGTCCAAAAACTCCTTCGCAAATTTTACTGTTCCTTGAACAGCCTCAACCAGATTTTCCTTCTTAGCAGTCAAATTAAGTATATCATTCAAACCAAGACCCGGATTATCCTGTCCAACATCCCTGCTGTTGCTCATTGTCAGAAGACACTGCAGAGCTCTTTTCAAATCATTACTCTTCATGGCTAAATCAAACTCCAACCTGTAAATGCAAGGTAGTAATGTAATTGAAGAAATCACGGACAATAATGCAATCTAAGAATAACAAACGAGCCCTACTACACTCTAATTGGCATAAACATGAAAAACGGAAAATATATACTCATGAAGAATGCTTTCTTCAATGGAAAAACAGTCAAAGCACTTCAACCATCAACTTTCTTCCCCTACTTTTTTAAGCAAACAGCAGAGTCAATGATGGAGATATTTCAGTCATCTCTCATGACGCTACTTCTGGAGGGCAGAATAGACCTACGAAACAGGAGCTGCTAAATTAAAGGGAAAAGCAAAATGGTAGGATGATACCCATGACAATAATTCCTTGATTGTCAATTAATTTTGCTTTGATTACATTCCATCAAAAATACTCAGCTATATGTTAAGCATCCAACCTAAAACTAATTGGTAAGAGATGGAGGGGCCAACTTTAATATAAGACCACAAGAAACTAATACTTAACAGATGTGGGATAACACCACTTACCACTCCCCCTCATATGTAGCTCCCAAGGCTTACACATGGACAACCTCACCAGGGGTCATCAATCTCACATACGGTTAGGTAGGAGTAAAACATAACAAAACTTGAGCCCTGCTACCATGTTAAGCATCCAACATAAAACTAATTGGTTATAGGTGAAGGGGGCCAACTTTAATATGAACCAAAGGAAACCTAATATTTAACAGATGTGGGATGATACCGCTTAGCATGAAACCTAAAACCAAAAATAGATAACAATAGGAGATGCCTAGAAAGTCTAATTATTAAGGTTAGTTAAGACCATAAATCAACTACTTGAAGAAATTTTGGGTTGCAAATAGAATAGTGTATTATAGAACTAGGCAGCAACACAATAAACGGCAGGAGCCCAGATCAGGCTGCAGAGGACCAAAAGCTAGTGCCAGCAGTGCCAACCTGGCATAAAATGGTCAATGACTGATCAATACTGACAAAGGAGAAAAAAGAGGAAGACCAACACAGGAAGAAAAGAACAAGAAAAAAGAAAAATGTGTGACAGACACATAATCCTTTATAGAGAAATTTCCAGAGCCAACTCAATATTTCAAATTGAGATAACAATAAGATGCAATTTGTATGACACAACCATAAGTCCTTTACCATTTCTTTTACCAAATTAGTAGAGTGCTAAAACCAGTAAGCAAAAACACAGGTACAACAAAAATATGAACACAAGAATAAATATTTTAAAATCTATAATATGAGAATTGAAGTTATGGCAATAAAAAATTTACATATAAATATGTACTTGCTATAATTTCATTAATATAAAAACTATATACCCAATATGCAACAAAGAAGCATCGAAGAGTATATAAATATATTTAGAAATTTTCTTCTCAAATTTTCTTAATGTAAAATTATTATTAGGCACACACAACTATTGGATCTAGATAGTTCAAAATTAGTCTGACCCAAAATTTAAAAGTTCTAACCTGATAATAAACTTTAACATCTTCCTCCACAAAAGGCCTTTTGACATGACCCAATATTATTCTTTTACGTACTAATAAAAATATTTTTTTGCCTCATCAGATGCAGCACCCATGTCAGTGATGCAACTGTGATCTTTCAACTCCCTTAATCCACTCATCTCCAAGGCTCCAACTAAATTTTCACCTATAATTTGAGTCTCAACCACATTGATCAACAGCAAGCCAGTAACAAGGAAAGATTGGATAGTTCTTAATGTTTTCCTCTCTTCACTTATGACTGGTAGCCAGTAGATAGATTTTTTTCTAACTTCCATCACCCAAGTCTGTCGCATTTCCATGTCATATCCAGAATAACAAATTAAGTTTGGGATTATTAAATTAATTGCTCAGTATTCGGATGAAAGTGGGAGAAATTAAGAGAACATATATCTACATGTGCTAAACCCAATTGGAGATATGTACTATTGTCCTCAAGGGGAGGTTGTCAGTATGCTGGATGCAGTGGCTGTAACTCCGAAAAAGAAATGTTGCTATCAGAAAGGAGATCAAAAGATTAAAAATTTATGCAGAAAACGATGCAGTGAGTCAATATTTGAGATTAAAAACGTATGGCAAGGTCAGATGATTCATTCTCATCCTAAGTAGCTGCATTTGATGGTAAGGAAAGAGATGACGGCCACCAGGACAGTCAAGGTCATGAGCAGGCTGCCCCTGCAAATAGGTACTTATAAACTTAAAAAGATGGAGTTGCTAAACAGGGAATATAAATGCTTTACTTATAATAGGACCATGTATTAGTTTTTTATAATTTTATTTGACATGGTTTTCAAGTGGCATAAAATACCTTATGTATGGGAATGATATTAAATTTTAATTTAACTAGTTTATTGAACAGACAGCACACTACTTTTTCAGGGGGAAAGCATGACCACCTAAGGCAGTGGCTTTTCTACTCTGTTATAATCCTATCTGATTCATGTCTAAGTAGTACCGCATCCTCAGTTCTTGATTAAAACCGACTCAAAGAAGAAACAACAATAAATTTCCAGCTCATTATCCTGCCATCAAACTGAGGAGTTCAACAATTGTCTACTCTTCTTTTCAAAAGAAAGAAGAGCAATCGTCTATTCTTCCATTTGATCATTTGATGTCTGTATTTTCCCACAATATCAATGTGACAACATACAATAATGAAGAAATACACTCATACATATGATGCATGGACTTGTAAACCCTGCTGTACAAATAACCATGCACAAAAGAGAGGTAACAGAAAGCACGCAAGAATTGAAATGCAATTATGTTTGTTTAAGAGATCATTCTAACAGAGAAATTTTTATCGACAGAATTAGAAGTTCATTTCAAAGTTGAAATTGTAAAACACCAGCCATAACCACCATAGATATAAAGGAAATCATAAACAAAAAAGACAAGGGAAACCTCTTAGATATGCCAGGTAAATGAAGTGCTTCAGTGGCATAGCCCATGCCAAGCATAAATTGTGCTAAATCATCATGATGTTCTCTGCCAAGCCGACTTGCCCTGAAGATGAAAATAAGATTAGATTGTACAAAAATGTAGTCTCATTAGAAATAGAAGAGAATTTTTTTTTATACCATTTCACTGCACTAACAGCATCTCCATAAGCAGCAAGACACCGACACCGAATGCCAGGATGACTCAGAGATAAGGCATGTGCAGTCATGTACCTACAAACAGTAATATATTTGTAACAGAGATCTATATTTGATAATTTAAATTCCATTTCAGCATGAATGCAGCTGAGCTTTACACGAATATAGGACATGACGTAAAAAGAACTGGGTATTTCTAATCAACGAACCACAGCCAAAAAGCATGTCCTTATATGGATAATTTATATATCATGCAACCACAAATTAGAGGCTTCCAAGGTATATGCATCATGAGGTAGTAATGGAAAGAGGTGAATGCTGCTACCATAAAAACCTAAAGGATCAAGGATATATAGCAATTGATAATAGTTTTCAAGCAACAAAAGAAAACTAATAGAAGAATTATACTTAGGGACGCACTAGCGTCAAGCAAACATGCCTATTAATTGAAATGTCCAGTAATATAAAAGATCATATATATACACAATGAATAATAGTATTAAAGCAACACAAGCAAATTCGAGGAAGAATCATACATAATGACACACTACCATCAAGCAAACATGCCTCTTAATTGAAAAGTCCAGTAATAACCATAAATGCACCAGTAAAATGCAAAATTTCCAAATTCTAAAAGCAAGTAATCAACTAAATTAGAACAAGAACAAATTTCGGAATGCTAAGTACAGGGATGAAATTATTAGGCAAGCCATTGAATTTCTCACAGCAGGCCGAGGTACCTATCAATTAGCCAAAGGACTCCATCTCTTACACCAACCACAATTAGTGGTCCTACAGGCCGTTTTTGCTCAGTTGGAAAACGAGTAACTGCTACTGAAACTCCTCCACCACCAACAGCTATCTCATTAACCTTTCTTTCTTCCATCTCTTTTAGCATTGTTGTATCATCCCCATCAACTTTATATTGTTTCGGCAATGACAAGAAAGGTGGAACAGAAGGAGCATGCTGGAAAGAAGCTAACCGAACCACCTGACAGCAAACCATACGATTAAAAGAGGGAAAAAAAAAAACCCTTAATCAGATTAGATGCAGCACAAAGCTATTAAGCCATAACATACTGAATTATCCAGTTAAATTCTTTTACACAAGAGATGACTAATTGTAGCAGAAGTAAGTATATTGTGTGCAAGCAACTAGAATGCAATATCTTTATGTTGTTCCTTGACTAGTTGTACAACAACTTGAACACAACATAATAACAATAAGAACAAGAATGAGCAAAAGCATAAGCCAGTACCCAATGATTTAAAAACCACACTGGCCTGTTTAACCAGAAACCAGTAGGTAAGACAGTCCAACTAGAATAGTAAAACCGGCAAGAACTGGAAAGAACCGGTAATTAATTGCGAACCAGGAACCTGAAACCGGAAAATTTTTAGAAACCAGTATTTGTGATATTTTCACTTTCTCAGTGCTTTTACTTCCGGTTTGTGCAGCTAAGCCATTTTCAGGCCGAATTACTTGTAGAACTAAAAGTCCTGACCGACAGTTGTTCCATCATAGTGGTAGAGAACAAAAGCTTGTCTTTACAAGGAGATAAAAGGCCATTGTGAAAAGTTGCTTCACACTTCACTTACAGAGATGGGCTCAATAAAGTCGAAGGATGGTTATGATTGAAAGGGGGAAAGAATGGAGATCAATGATTGTGGTTACAATAGATGAAATGGAACCAACGGTCAAAGGATAGGAGAGTAGCTACAAAAATGAGGTAAAATTCTCAGAAAATGATAGTTTAGAAACTAAGGAATTCTCATTTATCTCATTATAGGGCCAAGGAGACATGCCTGTAAATAAGGACCTAGAAAGAAAGATCATTAGGGCCTTTGACCTTCAAAAATATAGGGTTGCATAATGCATGCTGCAAGAGCAGGTTGGGCCCCAACTACCATCTCATACCTTACATATTTGAGCAATTATTGAACAGGACAGTTCAGAAGGTCGAACCAAAAACCAGAAGAGTGACCAGTTTAACTTCCAGTTCGGTTTTTTAAACACAGTCAACAGCCAATTATATCAGCTATCTAAATATTGAATAGTACATTTAGCAATCTTCAAGTAATTCCAAGATTGGTCTTTTCTATCAAGGAAAATGCTACTCCAATATTTGGATTTCTCAAAGTCAACTATAATTTTTTTTTCTTGTTTTTGGGGTGATGACAAGGATGGAGGCGGGGGATATTTAGACAATATTCAATCAAATTTTATCCTATCTTACTCAAACTCGATTGTGAGTGTCAGATACGAGCATGTGTTTGACACGGTATGTTTTATTTTAGAAAATACTTCCATGTGTTTGGAGAGCCATTGGAGGATCATATCCCCAATACCCAAGTCCTAATTTGTCTCAATATGGGTACTTCAAGAAAATGAAGAGTTGAAGCAACATAGATTCTATCTGTAGTTAATTTGTGCAAAGAGATTCCAAAGGAAACATATGACTACCAATCATTAATTGTGCAAGTAGAAAAGAAACTTTAAACCACATGAATATAGAAATTCAGAGATAAAATAAGGCACAAAAATGAACTGTAATGTACAGCTTGCACAACTATATATGAAGTATCTTGATTCACTTACATCATGTCTTGTAAGATGTATCCACAATTTTAGAAAAACTTCAACATTTATCTTTCTTGAACTTATCACTTCTCTAAAAATAGGCTTTCTTATCATGCAAATGGGTAGTTTCAGAAAAATAAATTCAACTAAGATGTATTCATTTAATTACTAAGAATTCTGACCTGCAACATAGGCGGTCTCAATGTTATTCTTTCTTGTGTAGCAGTTTGGGGACCCTCCACAGAGATTAGAGCCAACTCTCCATGCTCAGCAACTGCTCTTGTCTGTGCCTCTTTTAATTTCATCTCTTCTTTCATCTTTCTGGTTTCTATGTCAATGGGTGCAATGCCAGCATCAACAAAAACACATCTGAAAAATTCAGCACAAAGGGCACAAATTGCACAATTACTACTTGCTTGTCAACACCCTTCGCATTCCATAAACATTTATATACATATGAAAGAGGAATAGGGGCAATAACCAGCAAAACAGGCCCCATGTGAACAGCTTTCAACGGCTTAAAGGATTTAAAGCTTTAAGTTGTTCTTGATTCCATTATATTGCTCATAGAAAGAAATGAAAGAAATGTTAACATACGTGACAGTTTAGCTTTTAGCATTAAATAGGATCACCCCATGATAACCATCAATCAAGAAATCAATTCCAACTTCTATTCTATTGAGAAATATTTCACATAAAAAGAGAAGATTTGTGAGTACAAAATTATCCCAGGCGATCTCTAAATGAAATCATGCCATGAAAATTTCAAAATGAATTAAGTGGCATCATGAAGTGACAACTGTTACAAATCCATTCTCAACATGTCAACCAATTCAATCTGAATAAATTACAACTAATGGTACAATCTTATCAAAATTAAAGGACAAAAATACTATTTTAGCATATTCAATGTATATTAGAAATAACAAGGACAGTTATACAGCACAACTAGAATGACGTATTTGAAGGATATTTTAGGTTGTTAAGGCATACTTCAAAGCAAGTTAGATGCAGTAGATTGACATAAAACATTGGTCTAGGACAATTTATGGAGGAATTTAAGGGATTACAGCTGATATGAATTGAGACTGAGACTTAGAAGAAAATAAAGGTTTGATTCTATTGAGGTTTAGCCTCAGAAGAGAGCCACATCAGAAAGGAAAGTAGCAGGGATTGGTGAGCGGCAGAAAAACCAGGATAAAACTTGTGACACCATTCTTGTGTCATGAACAATAACCTGAGATTAAAGTAGTAAATAAAGAGAAAATTGTGGAACAAAGAGGTGCAGAAGACAGGTTTCTAGGCATCAGCCCAATTAACTAAAATATTCATAAATATGCTAGTTAATACTTATAGAAATACGAATACAGCACTGATATTTATATTAGACTATCATCCGACCAACTGGAACTAGGTTCCTATTTGAAACTGACTAATAAACAAATAAAATACAATTAAGACACCAAGAAAGCGAACTTATCCTCCCTCAATCCAACATAGTTAACTCTCAGGCCTAGGGGTTTACATTACAGTACTGCACATGCTACAAATCATAATATGAAATTCTGCATAAAAATCTTTAAATGCATAACAAAAGAAGTGAAGAATTAGGATCTTTCACTGCCTGCACCAAACATAAGAAGTCCATATTGTATAATTTATGTCCATTTTGCCAAAGCAATGTAAATATCAACTTAGATAAGCAGCTCTGAACAAACTTAATTGTCCTTTTAATCACATTCATTTCAAAGCAAGTTGCTATTTGAGTTGATAATATTCTCAAAAATTTCAAAAGATATGCTGATAATCAAGAGAGTGAAGAAAACCAAGAAATTCAATCTAATGTAAACAAAATATCTGCACAAGTTACTAGATCATACTCAATTGTAGTTGGTGTAGCTACAAACAATTGTCTCCGTTGCCAAACAGCTCCGGTGGCATAGGCTATTGCAACATCTCCAAGGTATCTATACTGAGGGCGCAGTGAAGAGATGACAATATAATGCTGATATGCAAAGGCACAATACTCAACAGTTTGATCCCATGCAGTCCACTCTGGCTGAGGTAGAAGACCACCAACAGGTTGAAAAGTTTCCCAACTGCACATTTTAACTTCAACAAATTACTACATATTATCTGTCATTTGATGGTAAAAGAAAAATACATACAAAATGCAGTAGATATTAGACAACACCAAATTTGCAAGGCGCGTATCTCAGGTCTAAGCAAACAAAAACTTTACACAAATTGTAAAGACTTATGACAATTTATATACACATGTAATACAGACAAAAAGGCTGGTCCAGGAGTTCAATTTAAGAAAGAGATCAAGGTTTCTGGCTCAGGATCAGAAATTGTATGAAAATTTACCAAAACAAATCTAAATAAATCCCAGCCATACATAAAGGCATTATTCGATGGAGAATTAGAAGAGGAACTAGTTATGACCCTACCACCCGGGTCTGAAGATATGCTTGAAAAGGACAGTGTGCAAACTAAAAAGTCTTTATATGGCCTTAAACAATCTCCTAGAGCTTGGTTTGAACGTTTTGGGCAAACTATAAGGATTTACGCCCATTCTCAGTCAAGCAGATCACATCGTGTTCTATAAACAAGCAAGGGAAAACAAGGCTGCCATTCTGATTGTTTATGAGGACGTAATTTTGCAAGGTGATGACAATGCAAAGCTGGAAATTTTAAAGGAAAAAGTTGCAACCAAATTTGAAATAAAAAACTTGAGCATGGTGAAGTATATTTCCTTGGGATGGAGTTCGCAAGATATAAGGTGTATTTGTTAATCAACACATGTATACAATTAACTTACTTGGTGAAACAGGTATGCTTAGTTGCAAGGCAGTTGAGACACCTTTTGAACCCAACATAAAATTACAGCTAGACAAGAAACAATGTATGGTAAACAAGGAAAATTATCAAAGGCTTGCTGGCAGACTGATATGCTTATCTCACACACACCAAGACATAGCGCTTGCAGTGAGCTTGGTAAGTCAGTTCATGCACTCACTGGAAGAGAACAATTTGATGATGCACATCAAATCCTAAGATATCTGAAAAGGACTCTTGGAAAGGGATTGTTATTTAAAAGGCGCGGATATCTACAAATTGAGGCTTATACAGATGTTGAATGGGTTGGAAGTACAACTGATAGGAGGTCAACTTTGGGCTACTGCACCCTTGTTGGCAGAAATCCAGTTCCTTGGCATCGCAAGAAACAAGGTATAGTAGCCAGGAGCAGTGCAGAAGCTGAAGTAAAATCCCTTGCTCAAGGGATTTGTGAGGTAATGTGGCTAAAATGACAATTAGAATATTTGAAGTTGTCAGATTCTTCAGCCATGAAGATTTATTGTGAAAACAAAGCAGCCATCTCTATCGCACACAATACAGTTTTAATGACAGAACAAAACATGTAGAAGAGAACAGGTATTTTATAAAGGGAAACCTAAAGAGACAGATTCACATGCCATACATTCCTACCACCAATCAAGTTGTTGATATACTTGCAAAGGCACCTCACAACAAGCAGTTTAATGGCCCATTAGCAAGCTGTCTATGGAAGATATCTTCCATCCAGCTTGAGGGGTGTGCTGAAAAAAGATCCCTTGAATGTAAAACCGATTTTATTATTGATTATGTAAATACTTTGTTTCCTTCATTATCCAGGTTGTAACCTATAAACATGCACCATTTTCACTCATCAGAAATGTATGAAAGAGTTTTCTCTTCTTAGCTTTCTGTTTTCTCCTTTCAGCTTTTCTTACAGTTTAAAGCATACTGATGAACCATAGTAGTAGACTAATTAAGCCAATGCCCCTCATACCAAAAGCTTATCAAATGACATGCCTCTATCCCATATAATGAACCAGTGTATTCCAATTTCCTATTGACTATGGACTCAATACATGATTAGCATTTCAACTTTCCACCTTATGCGAACTTCTACTTATAGGTGTTTTCTCAAGTCAATTTTGGTAATTCTTTATCTTGGATTCCATGTCATCAACAGATATTAGATTAACAATGCTGAACAAAAGCATGCCACAATCATTTACAAATTCAAGAGATTTCAACAAACAAATATAAGCAATGTGGACATGCTCGAAAAGCCCAAATAGTAGTACAGTTATACCCAACAAAAAGATTAGGGGCAAAGCCAGGAATTTGGTATTGGGGGCCAAAATAAAATTTTAAAATTTTGGGGAACCAAAGGTAAAAAATTATGTTGAAAAGTGGCTTATATTAAATGATTGACAAATGAAAGGGACTAGAATTGACAATATCCCATTTAACCCGAAAAAGATAAAGACATACGCATGGTAATAAATATTTTCACCTGAAAAGCTGAAAGTTTTGAGGCATTGCCTCAGCAGGAGACCGTTGAGAAGAGAATCCATCATCAAAAGTAGCAAAAGAACCACTACTTCCAAATCCAGACAACGGCATAGACTGAATTGTTGATATAGCTGTCGCAGCACCAGGACTAATCCTACGAGGTGTTCGATAGGCAACACCAAGTAGTGCTCCTCCATGCAGGCCAACAACCTAAGTAGAGAAATTTTCAAGTTATGATAGGAATCTAGCTATGTTTAATGCTGCAATTGTGGAAGTAGAGCAATGGGAAACAAAGTATCAATTCTACCAACAAGAAAATCAAAATTCTGACAATAGTTGAAAAAGAGCCTGAAATATCATAGATCATTTATTTTCGTAAAGATTTGTTATAAACAAAAACATGCCTAACATGGTTTATAATATTTTTCTACCTAAAAGGAAATAAAACAATTAGTTAGACAACACAAATTGTGGAAAAGATTGTTACATACAACTTGGCACTAAGAAACCATCTTTCTTCATAATCAAAGAACAAATGCATGAAGAATAAGCCTAACCCCATTGAAATGATAAAACAATAAACACTGCACAAGAATATCAAGATACCGGTTCACTTCGGCTACCAATGGACCTCATTAATATGTTTGAAGTTCCATCATCCAGCAAAATACGAACTTGAACATTAGCAGAAGCAGCAGTAGCAGCTGCTGCTGCCTGAGCTGCAGCTGCAGCGGCTTCTTTAGCTTTTTTTGATAAACTTCCCTTGGGGAGAATGGGCATTCTAGGAGGTAATGCAGACTCTAGTATAGCAAATCTGTCAGAACATGTATCCCAAGCCAGAAGCCGTGCACTTCCTGAATCAACAATGGACCAATCGCTGACTTTGTAGATTGAGAAATAAGGAATATCGGGCCACACAATTGCAAGATATCTGCACATAATTTTACAGTAAGAATTGATGCCAGGTTAACTACATTCCAAGTGATGTTTCTCCATCCAAACATATAACATGTGTGCATGCATGTAGCAAAGTAGGATGCATTTATAGCTGATTGGTACAAGAGCATATCAGCATAGATGTTCCTCTTATCTCCTAGATTTGGAGGAGAAAACGAGGAACTAAGAGTCCAAATTGATCATCAACCATGTAAACAAACCAAGCAACTATGACCATCTACTACAGTTTGTTGAAGCAGGAACTTAGAAGCAACAATAGACAAGTTGAAGCAAAAGCATATTTTTTTTACCAATAGCAGAAGTCAAAGATTACTTACTTTCCGGAACAGCTTATGGAAAGAACTGAATATGAATCATGCGGAACAGGTGTACTAATGTGCTTTTTAATCTGCTTCACGTGCAATGATTCAAGTGAATCTCCCTTCAACTTTCCTGTTTCAGATAAGGAGCCATTATTTCCAAGTGAAGGATTTGTCGTATTAGACAACTGAAAGTTTAACAGCTTCAATTCCCTTTCAACAATGTAAACAGCAGAATGTTCTCGACTTCCAGGTGGTGTTGGCAGAGGAACTACAGGAGGAAGTGATCTAGCATCAAATTCACTGACAATAATACCAACATTGGTCCCGGTAGCAACAAGATGAGGCTGTAAAGGATGTGCAACCATGCAATAAACCTGTGGTAGAAAATTGTAAGAGTCAAGATAAACATTGCTGATGAAAGAGATCAGGTGGTAGGAAGAAAGGAAAGAAACATCAAGCAGAGTTAAAAACAACAATAGTATAAAGGCCAAATTCATTAAAGGGAAAATAAAAAATCAAATTCATGGTAAAATATTTATATTCTTTATTAAGCAAAAAATAGTTAAATATTTTTATATTTTTAGTCCATTAGTTTCTAAATTTTGGGTGTTATCCAAGGAATTTATTTAAACTATCCAACCAAAACAAAATCTAGCAAGCAGAGGTTCAGCTAATGATGTCTCAACCCATTCTACTACATCCTCAGTTGAGTTTCTTATACAAGGAATTAGAATTACTCAAAAGAGCTTGGCCATTTTATCATCAATGTAAATCTTTTTCTTCACTCGTTCCATTAGTCTTCTGCAATATTAAAACTGAATGTAACATCAAGAGCATGAAACTTATCAAGGTTCCAAGAAAAAAACCAGCTAC